>PVJS01001009.1:72804-107855 GCA_004027185.1 Glis glis
GAGAGAGAGAGAGAGAGAGAGAGAGAGAGAGAGAGAGAGCTAAGGCTGGCCACGAACCCGGATCCTCCCGTCTCCGCCTCCCAAAGTACTGGGATTACAAGCATGCACCACCACGCCCGGCGGGACCCTGTTTTAAAATAAAAAATCAAAAGGGCTGGCTGGACTGCAGCTCAGTGGTAAAGTTCCCCTGAATTCAATCTCCAGTACCACCCAAATAAATTAATTAAAAAAAGAAAAAGAACATAAAAATCAACCCAAAATGGATCAAAGAGTTAAGTATAAGATCTGAAACTATGAAAAAGCATTTTTTGAATCAGATATAGTTGCCATAGCACTCAAGTTACCAAGTATTAAAGGTACTTTTTTTTTTCTGGCTATGAATCACTCCTGTTAGAAAAGTTGGAGTTTAAGAAGTAGCTAAGTTCTTTCTGGCCCTAAAGATAATGTTTTTACACTGACACACTTATTTTATTATTTTTTTTTTTTGCGGTACCCAGGGATTGAACCCAGGGGCGTTCTACCTCCGCGCTACACCCCTGGCCCTATATTTTTTATGCTTTATTTTGAAACCGGGTCTGACACACTTATTTTTAATGATGTTATGTTAACTCATATATTTTAAGCAACTTGTAAATATACTTAAATATTGTCAAGGAGTATCTTATATCCTGGAATGATGCTAATATGGTTATATTTCTTTTATTCAATATTAGGTATTTTGGAAAATAAATCTTTAGCAGAGTAAATTAAGTTATGATTACAAAATAGTATACAGTGCTTTGAGACCTCCAAAATATTTTAAAATAATGAGGAAATTTTGTGTTGGTGGAGAAATTCACTCATTTATCAATTTATTCTACAAGCCAGTCTAATCATATGGATGTCCTCATTTAAAGTATAATGAAAAGAATTTATAATATCAATCCCAGAAGAACTGTGATTTCACTCAATAGTAGGCAGTCTGCCATAATAAATCTTCTGTTCTATTGCTAAGGAAAGTTGTATTTCAAATTGTTCCTGACTGCAAGTCATAACTGTTATTTTGAGTTAACCCACTAATATATGCAAACACAGGAAAAGGTTTATTAAGACCTTCAATGTGGATGGTTAATAAATGTCGTGTATTGTATTGTGATGAAATATAATTGCAATTTGTATAATTGATATCTTGAGTCTTAAATCACAGAAAATAATTATCATTGTATTATGCAATGCAAGTATGATAATATAAAACAATACATTTTTATCAGTCTCAGACAAGTGATTCCTGTGAAACCCACAGCCTTTTAGCCTGCTCTGTCTCCATCATCTAAGACGTCTCCCTGATTCCATTCTTGCTCTCTTACACCTGTCTCTTAGCAGCTAGTTATCATTATAAAATGTAAAAGAAACTATGTCACTCAACTTTAAAAACCATTCAGTGGCATTTGATCTCATTCTGAAATAGAAAATAACTGCTTCCAATAATTCCAAGGCCCTGCATAATTGTATCTCCTTCTGCCACTCCTTTGACTGCATTGCTTGCTATTCTTCTAGAACATTCTCAATTTCTTTGCTATTTCTGACCTCAGATATATGATGCTTCAACCCCTGGGTGCCTTGAGGTCCTTACTCATATATTACTGTGTCTGAGAGGAATTCCTTAATCAATTTATATAAAATAACATCTACTTTGCATTATTTACTTCTCTTTTCTTCCCTATTTTTAATGATGGACTATCATGGAGCATTCATCATACCACTTATTTCATTCATTTCACCTGTCTCAAAACATGAAATGGGGTGGACAGGGCTCTCCACGAACAGAATTTTATAAAGGCAGTAAATTAATTTTTGACAAAAGGATGAATGCAGCTTAGGTTCCATTTTTAATTTATTTATTTAAAATATTTTTAATTTCTTTTTTGATACCGAGATTAAACCCAGAAGGGTTCTACCTCTGAGCTATACCCCCAGTCTTTTTATTTTTATTTTTAAATGGGGTCTCACAACATTACTGCATGCTGGCCTCAAACCTGCCATCCTCTTGTCTCAGCTTCCTAAGTACTGGGGTTACAGGTATGGACCATGGAGCCTGGCTTTAATTTATTTTTTAAAGAGTAACTTTTACTACTGTAATTTTTCTTCTTACATATATATGTTTAAATGTTATATAAATTACCTATTGACTACTTTTAATTTCTTGCTTAGGAATGTCTATGGTGCAAAACACAATGCAGAAAGCAGTATTAAAAAAAGTCAATAACGCCTGGAGTCACTGTGGATATTAAAATGTCTTATAAATTCAAAATGAAACTTAATCTACTATGGTAAGGTTTACTTTAAAATGCAATACCAAAATAAAAGTACTTAACACTTTCAATTTAATGAAAGAGTATTTATAAAATTTATAATATGTAATTATAAATTATATCTATAAAGTATACAAGAAGAAAACGACTTTACTATTTATCCATATTAACCACCAAAAAATAATAGTGTTATTAAATTTCCCCCAAGTTAGAAGATTTCAGCCATTGGTTCTCAGTGATAAACTTATGGTATTACCTGAAGAATACAGTCCTTTCATTATACTCTGCCGATGTCAAAGTAGACCAGGATAAACTTAGTATAAGAATACACATCAGTGAAGGTATTTTCTTTAACATGATTTAAAACTTTGTTTTATTATATTATTCATTTGAAAAATATGGATGTTTAATAAACACTCTGCTAAGCATTGGAGATATAAGTAGAATAAAAACTGCCAATGACAATGCTTATATACCAGATGTGATAGCTACAGAACAAGCAATTCCACATGTATAAGGTCATAAAAGTGACTTCTATGAAAGCCCACCAACTGCTGTGTGCATGTATGTCACTATCACTATGAGTTACATTATGATGTGAGACTATAATGCACCAATAAAAGTATAAAAAACTAAAAAATAAAGTATTTCATAAGAAATTAATATGGAAGGATGAGAATGGTGTGAAAGTGTCAGTTGGTTTGGGAAGGAGAAGAGCAATGGGCATTTAAGGTAGAAGTCTTGTTTTGAGTAAAATCGGATAATCTGAGGTTTTTGAGCCACAAGAAAAAAAATCACAATAGGTTCTGAGTATGGTATAATCTGTTGGAGCTTGCAGACCATTTAAAAAGGCTAGAATTAGCTAGGCATGGTGGCGCAGGCTTATAATCCCAGTACTTGAGAGGCTGAGACAGGAGGATTGCAGGTTCACAGCTGGCCTCAGCAACTTGTGAGGCCCTCCGCAACTTAGAGAGACCCTGTTTCAAAAATAAAGAATAAAATAGGGCTAGGGGTGTAGCTCAGAGGTAGAATGCCTCTGGGTTCAATCCCCAGTACCACACACACACACACACAAATAAATAAAATAAAAAATAAAAAAGGCACAGAATTAAGTCAACAGAGTGTCTAAGGCATCCTAGACTAGAGAGGTATTGATGCGGGGGCTGAGAATTTGAACATTTCTGAGCACGTTTTGCATTTCCTGCTGCTGATTTGAATGTGTGATGTGAGAGGTATACAAGTATCAAGCATGACACCAAGTTGTTTTGTCTGAGTAACCGAAAAAAATAGAGGTTGGGTAGACTTAATAATGATCAGATTGAGGGAGGATAGGATAGCTTTTTTGATAAGTTAACTGAGCTAGACTACAGTCACTAGTGACTCAATTAAATGCAAATTTGATGTTGTGGCTACGGCAGATGTGATTAAATTTATAATCAACTTTAAGGAAGTGAGAGTACCCTAGAAAATCTGGGGGAGCCTGATTCAATCAATTGGACAACTTTAATAGCAAATCCAAGGCTTTTCTGATTTGAAGAAATTTTACCTGTGGTCAGTAGTTTCAGCTCATGCTCTGGAATTCCAATCTGCCCTCAACAACCTTTCCTATAATTTAGAAATTACTCAGATAGCCTCCAAATTTGTGGGAGCCAATTTGTGGCAGTATGTCTGTGTGTGTATACATGCATATTTGGGTTTTGATTCTCTGGTAGAATTTTTTTCTTGCTGTATTTGTAAATCTCACAAAAGGAGATATTATCCTCTTAATACATCTTAACACTGATTCTAAATGCCATGACAGATGAGGGTACTCAAAATTATATCTTGAAGTCTTTGTTCTTTGTGTTAGGCTAAAATATACCACCAAAATATATTCATATCAAGTCCCTGGAACCTATTTGTTATTTTGTTTGGAAAGAGTCTTTGGCGATGTAGTTAAGGATCTTGAGATAAAGACATGATCAAAAGCAAAAAATTCTTAAAAATTGTATATGTTGAAACATAACCCCCATGATGATGTTATTGAGACTTGGCAACTTTGGGAGGACATTAGATAATAGGTCAGAGACCTTATGAGTTGGATTAGTGACTTTGTACAAGAGGCCACAGGGATCTGATTTTCCTCTTTTACTGTGTGAGAACTTGGCAATCCAACACCCAGAAGAAGGCCCTCATCAGAAGCCAATCATACTGACACCCTGATCTCGGACTTCTCAGCCTTTAGAACTGCAAATAAATATCTCTTCTTTATAAGCTACCCAGTTTATGGTATTTTGTTATATTACCTCATATGGACTAACATAATTATTGAGGTGGTTCCAAACATCCAATGGTAAGTGTCCTTATAAAAGACACACAGAAGAGAGGGATCAGGGTCATGTGTCAACACGCCCCGTGCCAAGGAATGGAGACAGCTGCCAAAAGATCAGAGGTAAGAAGTGAATTCTCTCTCCCAGAGGCTGAGGATGGAAGGCAGCCCTCCCAGCACCTTCAATTCAGAATCCTCCACTTCAGAACGATGAGATAAGAAACTTCTATTGTTTCACACCATCCATTTTGAGGTACTTTGTTAAAATACTCCCAGGAAAGTTATAATACGGTCATATTTATAGTCTTGAGACTGAATAAGATAGAATAGAAGCTGGATATAGATAGAAACTACTTATAAAGAGTGATTCCTAGGGCAATCCAAAATCAAGACTTAAGTAAAATTGAGTGAACTTAACAAAGATGTTTGAGAGTACCCCATTAGGTGAGAGGAGAACCAAAAGAGAGTGCTATTTCAGCATGCAGGGAAAATAGATGTTCTTAAGGTAAATGAGGTAAATGCCACCAAATTCAGTTAGGTCCAGAGAGATGAATACGTGAATTGAAATTTATATTTCATGAGTCGAAGTCATTGATAGCCTGTGCAATAAATTTCAGTCTTGTGTGTCAGTTAAGGACTGATTTTATTGTTCACCAGAGAATAGCAGGAGTGGAAGTAAACACATGGAGTAAAGATATTTCTTTCATGGCACTTTGCTTTAAAAGGAAACAGAAGGTTAGGCAGGTGTGTTTGTGCGTCTGTATGTACACGTGTATAATGGGAGATATGTGCATTGTTTCAGCTCACTTGTGAGCTGCTACTATTACAGAAGAAGTTATAAACTAGGCAACAGCAGCAAAAATAATGAAAACCAACCTTAAGTGTGACACTAGAATTGATTTACTGCGATCCTAGGGAAAGAAGCTGCCCTTGTTTAAATGACGTTATCTGCAAGTAGATGTTCAAAACAGGGGCTTCTGGAACTTCTCTGACTCACTACATTAAGAAACAGTTCCTCTTCAGGAGAAGAGTAAATAAATTTGCTACTTTAATTTTATAATTGGACAAGCTGAGTTATTTTGTCTCCATTTTATTCTTCTATTACCCAGCTTGTTTGATTAATGAAAAAAAGAGATTTTTCAGATTAGTTATGGGTTATTGACAAATGAATAATGTTGAAGTATCATCTGCTTTGTTTGCATAGTGGAAGAATTCCTAAGTAAACTTTATTTTTTTGACTTTTTTTGGTCATTGATCTGGCTAGACTTTTTTATCTTATGTTACAATTGATTTTAGCATGTTTCATAGAAAGCTAATTTTTTGGAGTAAGTAATTTTCTTATATAAAGGGGAAATGAGGTAAATTTTAGGCCACCAAGAGGGATTGATAACAAGACTTTCCACTGCCCTTTTATTATTTATTCAAAATAAAGTAGTCTTAAGTATCGTTTTTGTCTTACCCTCACGGGAGTTTATGCAGTATAATGCAGGTTTAAAAATTTCTCATCTCCCTCCCTCCCTTCCTTTCTTCTTATATTGCTCCCTTTCTCCCTCTCTTCCTTTATTTATACATTATCTAAGCACTTTTGGGTAAATAATGAATATGCAAGAATATTTTTCTTGCAACCAAATTCTTTGAGAAAAATACAGAAAGGTTTTTTAAAAAGGTAATTTTATTAATTTCTTACTTTACATCCTGTTTGGAAGTGGTAATGAATGACAACTCCAATATCCAATTATGCATCTTCTTACTGTACTGAACATGGAGAGGAAGGCTTTTACTTTGTTTACTTTCAAGATGTTCAAGCAATACAAGTCATATTTCTTTCAGACAAAAAGTATAATTATAATCTCCAAAAAACTGTATGCACCACTTTCCTTTCCTTGTTTCCACAGGCATCTATTACCCCTGGCGATGATGTGGTCAGAGTCTCTCAGTTCTAAGCTGCAGAACCACTGCTGACAGTTTATCAATAATGATGAAGAAAGCCTTGACATATAGCCAATATCTAGAGAACTCTTTGGCCTGAAA
The DNA here is from genome assembly GCA_004027185.1 of Glis glis. Lineage (NCBI taxonomy): Eukaryota > Metazoa > Chordata > Mammalia > Rodentia > Gliridae > Glis > Glis glis. Next base: position 79,435 of record PVJS01001009.1, read on the forward strand.
TCTGGACCATTCGAGTATTTCCCGGAATAGATTCAATGATTATAATGACTTTACATTGGGCCAAAAGCTAGATAGCAATTGTGGGGACAGCAATAGATTCTTAATTGATAGATGTTTTAAATGTCTTCATTGAGAAAAATATAAGATACTGATGTAGGAAATAAGAACATAGAATATAAACCATAGCTGAAATTTAAGGGGAATGTTATTTCTCTTTGAATAAGAAATCAGACAGATCGGTCGTGGCCTCTGTGGGAAGCTTTCCGTGTGCTTGAAAATACACTGGTTTTACCATTTTTGACAAAAAGACAGAAAATAGGGAAAGATTTTAGTAATATCTCTGTGTCTTTTCTTGTATCCTTTTATCTAAGTGGAAATTTTACTTTAAGTGAATGGAGTTTTCTAATAGTTATTGCCTTGTTTAAACTCCGAATGGTATGAACATACTGAGCCCACAACTCAAGCACCTTGACCATATAATTGCAGAAGAGAGGGGTATTGGATATAAAGGAGACATCAGGGGCGCTTCTCCAAATCACTGTGTTTGGATCCAGCCAGTGCACAAGGAAAACCAAAAGATGGAATCCAGTATGTATTCTGGATGCTTCAAACTTAAGGTTCTTGTATAACTGTTCACCTGTAATTTGATCATAGCTATTTCAAATCAGATGGTTAATTGATTTTTGTGTTTGTGTGTGTGTGTGTGTGTGGTACCAGGGATTGAACCCAGGGGCATTCTACCTCTGAGCTACACCCCAGCCCTATTTTTTGTTCTTTATTTTGAAACAGGTTCTCACTAGGTTGCAGAGGGCCTCACTAAGTAGCTGAGGCTGGCCGCGAACCCGGATCCTCCTGTCTCAGCCTCCCAAGTACTGGGATTACAAGCTTGTTCCACCACACCTGGCTTGGTAAACTGTTTTAAGGGAATTGATCAGCCAAGCAGTTTCCCTTTTTTAATGAAATTTAACTAAGAGATTGAGGTCTTATTACCTGGGTGTCTCAACCTTTGATTCTTAGACCTATGTGCAGCAAAATAACTTGAACTCCTTCATAAGAATGCACATTCCTATAATTCTTCTCAGATTTTAAAGCAAAATCTCATGGAATCTGGGTCAAAATTTTGCCCCATAACAACTCCCCCTGTTGTACTTATGTACCCCAATGTGTGAAATCCCTAACTATAGGCATTTACATTACATTAGGTTAACCCATAGCACAGGGAAGATCTGGGAGAAAAAGAACTGAGAGTAGATAAGAGAGTATAACTTCATAGAAAAAAAAAATGAACCAAGTAAAGATACAAAATAATGTAGGAGATAGAAGCCTTTGACCTAGTGAAAATAATAGTGGTAAACATTATTGAGTAATTTCTAAGGGAAAAATATTATAAAATCTCTATTTTTAATCCAATGAATCTCCATAAGAAGTTTAGGAAAGTGACTGTAAGTGTAGAAACAGATAGATTGGATAGGTTGCATATGATTGCAGAGCCAGGCAGCTGCATAACTGGAACTTAATTCTACTTGGGATTAGAATCCCAGTGTTCTTTAGGGCTATACTCTATATCTACAGGACCAATGCATAGAAGAAAAATTGTCTCTTCATTATGAGTAACCATATTTTAATTTTTATTTCCCTAATATCTTTTCCCCTGGAAAGGATTCCAGTTTTTTTTCCTATACCTCTTAGGTATTGTGTATATCAAGAGATGAATCAAGAAGTCTGCAGAAAGCCACACAACCTCTCTCTTTCAATTTGAAGGCTTTGTTTGCCAGAATAGAAGAAAATCTTCCAGGGGCACTGTCAGTTATGACCCAACCATCACTGTATGATATGCTAGGTTTACTGACTACTTCTGAAATCCATAACACACATACATGCTACCAGACAGATCAACAATCCCTGATTCCCTTCTATTTGTGAGATCCTCTAAACTATTCTGTTGATTGGTAAGACAAAATTCATCCTCAGATGTGGTGCAATTGTCTATATTTACTTTCCTTCCATAGAAGGGTGGAGGATTAATCTCACTGAGACTCAGTTCTTCACTTAAATAAGATGTTTGGGCAATACAAAATTTTAAATATTTTTACTTCTGGCTGTACCCATTTTATATTATTTAGAGATATGCTATATGTTTTGAAAGAGTCACTCCCATTTTCTACAAGGCTTTAAAAAATTAAGCAAGCAGACAAATTGGCTGAGTAGATGTTTGTAGGCTATATTTTGTGTAAACAAACTCAACAGTAAAGGGGCTGTGTATATGATCTCTGTTGTTTCAGTTTCTTTATTGAATAAATAAATTTCTGCTTGAGAAGAGAAAGTTAATTGATAGGGTCATAAATTTAAAATGTAACACACAAGTAAATGTTATATTGCAAAAGGATTGTATAGAACATTTAATATTGTCTATAATTGCATGGAAGAAAATTTACTTCAACTAAATGTATAGATCTATCTGTAAATAAAATCAACCTAGTATATAGCTAAATAAAAAAGTAAGTCTTGGACACATGTATATCTTTTGTGCTTTTTATATATTTTGTTACATGTTTGAAATAATTTAGAATGAAAACTAAAACTAAAAACTTTGCAGAAGTGGGCAATGTAAGTATAACTAAAGACAAAATGTTATTTTAAGGAAATCTGGGTAAGGAGTTGCAAATATCTAAAATATTTTGGGGAATGGAAAGAAAGTAAGATGGTAATATATTTTTAATGGATAATCAAAAAATAGATATGGACTATACATGTCCTAAATACTTTCAGAATATTACTAAATATAATATAATGCAGAATATTAAGAAAAAAAGTCCTTCAATTAATATCAAATAAAATTACACAAAGTAAATTGGACATAAAAGGAAACAACTAAACAAAAACCATAAAATTCCTAGAAAGAAAAGCAGAAGAATAAAATAGGTCATAAGCAGAATAGCATTGGGGAAATGTGATTGAGTAGGTGCACATATTTTCTATGTTGAACACATACATTTAAATTTCTAAGTAGACCTTTCCCTAAAACTCATTCAGAAATACATTTCTTTCCATTTTTACCTCCCATAGATACTATTTTGTGCTGAAAGTGGTCCTTAGGATACTATGAATAATTGAAAAGAAAAGATAAGCATACAATAAAAGAGAAAAGCAGGCCAGTGTTGAGAAATATTTTTTACAATGCCGAATAAGAAACACTGGGACGTCTTTGTGATGTTCAATTTGTACTAATATCTTAGAGCAAGAGTTTTCCACTTTTCTCATAGCCTTGAAACCTTTTCTTCAAACACAGTCTTACCCAGAAGCACAAATAAGACATCTAAAAGCAGACAATAGTGCTCAAAAGACACATTGTGAGATATTAGTATAGAAGATTATTCTGACTTATACACACACACACACACTATATATATATATATATATATACATATATATGATATATATATGATATATGATAGTAACAAGAGGCCTCACTTGCTTATCACTGCCATTACAATTGCTTAAAGATTTTGTTTTAAATCATTATTCATCTTAATACTTATAAATTAAGAAAAATAAACATCTAATGTGGTCATATCAGAGTAATAATAGACAATAGGAAGCAGAAAACTAAATATTTTGCATTAATTTCTAAGAGTTTCAAACTGGATGTTTGTGTTCTTGCCAAAAAATGTATGTTGAAATCTAACTCCATGTGGTTATATTTGAAGGTGGTGTCCTTGGGAGATTCCAAGGTCATGGGCATGGTGACCCCATGAGGCCAAAGACCTAGGTTGCTCTTTACCACCATGTGAGGACAAAATGAAACCCAGAAGAGGTTAGTTAAAAAGAATAGGTCCGTGCTGGCACCTGATCTCGGAATTCCAATTAATTACATTGTGAGAAATATATTTCTATTGTTTCCATGCCACCAGGTCTACGGTACTTTGTTGTAGAACTGAAACATTAACCTCACATTTTAAGAATTTTCTTATAATATTGCATAATGCTTGGTCATAAATATATGCTATTGAGCACTGAATTGTACATTTGTGTTGACAAATTTATTGAACTTTGTATACAACTTTTAATAATATTTAAGCGAAAATCTAATTTGATCTCTTACATAGACTAATTATCCTCACACAACTTTTAAAATATACATTCAGGTAATAAGTTCTAGGAGTTATATTTTGTATGTGTGTCACTTGTCTCAAGATTAAATCTGGGGCTTAAAGGGACATATATCAATGCACTGTTTCTCTGCAGACTATCCAAAGCAAGAATGGAATTACTATTTTTTAAGAGATTGCATCATTTAGAGCTCATTAGGTACAGAATTCACATATACAACTGCTTCCTGCAACATTGCCATGTAATTTCTCTAGTAATTTTTATAAAGGTATATTTTGCTATTTTTTATACAAAGCTGTGAGCATTGGGTAATATATTTAAAAACATAGACATGATAAAGAAAAGTCTATCTTGCTCAAGGAAACATCTGACAGCATCAATATCTTTTTGTCAAACAATTTCCTCTTTGCAAATATTTTTCACCATTGGAAACAAAATATACTCTACTCATGCTCAAATGAACAATCTCTTTTTATATTCTTACATTCAAAGGTAATATATACATTTCTCCAAGAACTTTTAATTTGTAAATTCTAGAAAAGGCATTGCAACTGCAAATTAGTTCAACAAAGACCTTATCAAAGAAAACAAGGAAACCCAATTATATTTCCAGAAGCACTGACTATTTACTTAAATTACAGTCATCAGGAAAACCAGCTGCAACTATACTCCTCAGTTTTTGGCTGGAGGCAACTTAAATCTTAGAACTACTTTTGGGAAAAGGATCTAGGAAAATAAAATGAGATAACTAATTATTGAATTAAACTTAGTTTGGCTCCAGGAATAAAAAAAAAATGTCATTTGGTAAGCGGACATCAACTAAAAGCTTGTATTACCTAAGTTTTAAAGATATCATACTCATAAATCATCTATGTACTTTCTTATTTTATTTAATAAAGTTGCATGTTTACTTCATTATGTTGTCTTGTCTTTATTGGGACCTAGTTCTGTATCATTTTCCATCCACGTCCCCTTGTGTTGACTCCCAGTTGAAGACTTTGCAGGGGTCTGCAAACTGCTATGTGTGAAAGTTCTGTAGAAGCTTGTCAAAAATGAGACAGACACCCAAATATTAACCCAAAGAACCTGAATACGCAGGTCTCTAGAGAAGCATGGGAAACTATGTTAAAAGTAAAAAACAACAGCAACAAAAACAAAACCACTTCAAGTGATTTGGATAGTACACCGATCAATCTTTGAAGTCTCTGTCCCAGTTTTCCCAGAGACATAGGAAAACTATTATCTTTTATAAAAATAATATATTTGGCAATGCATTTTAACAATCATGTAACATAAAGGAGCAATATAGTTAATTAATAATTTTCCACCCCCTCATTTCTGCAACTGAATTTCCTCTCCTCAGAAAAAACTGATATTAACACTGAAGTTCTAGCTTCTCTCAGATTTTCTTGTGGCTGCCTCTATCTACAAAATAATGTGTCTATACTGAGTTTTCTTTTCATCTATTTAAAAAGTAATTTGCATAAGCCAGGCATGTTGGCACACACTTGTAATCCCAGTACTTGGGAGGATGAGACAGGAGGATCCGGGTTTGCGCCAGCCTCAGCTACTTAGTGTGACCCTCTGCAACTGAGTGAGACCCAGTTTCAAAATAAAGAATTAAAAACAGGGCTGAGGGTGTAGCTCAGAGGTAGAATGCCCCTGCGTTCAATCCCCAGTACAGCCAAAAAAAAAAAGTAATCTGTATAAATGTCCCTTGACTGACAAGAGCACAACTCACTCAGAACTCTAAACTTTGTCACCCTCAATAAAAAGTATCACTTAGTCCTCTGTGTCATAATATATATATATATAATTATATATTATATATATAATTAAATATATATATAATTCAATATTAAAAGAGCTAAATTTGAGTTTGTGCTAGAAACATTTTTGCAGTTTTACATCTCTTTCATCTATCTTTTCTATGTTGATTTACTACTAGGGGGATTTGAAAAGCCAGACTCATTTCCATTATTTTATTTGCTTTTGAGGTCCTAACTTTCTGAAGAGAGGTAGCAAGCATTCCAAGTAAGAATCTTGGCAAATGCACGTGGTGGGCCTTCCCAAAGGACTTCGTCCCATAGCACTACAAGCAGCTAGAAGACTGTGTACATGATTCACTAATAAAGTTTGTATGAAGTGGAATAGACACAATATTTTATAGATACCACGCATGCCATTTATCTGTTTTAACTGGCTGAATCTTTTGTGCCTGGATAGTACATAATTAACATGTCACTATAAAACTGTTCACTATTTGGAAGAATAAATTCACGTTCCATTAAATAAGGATCATCACCACTTTAATGGTCTGCATGTTGCATTTTAATAGCCATATAAGTAACCGGAAAATTAAATAGGTCTTTTATCTAATATGTATTTTCACATTTGAGTGTACTCCTGGCATAAGATAACTGGGATTGCTGCAACTGATCAGGTTCCATTAATGCGAGATTGCTTGTGAAGTAGTACATTTTCTAATATCTCATGTGGAAATGTTATGCAAATTATTTGTAAATGCAAAATCCTCAAGAGCAAAGCTACATTAACTGTTCCTATTGCGAAGGTATGCTCAATAATTTACAACCCATCAATGGCTGAATTGGAAATAAATTGCTTCTCTGCAGCTCAAAAATGCAGTAGAAATGTAAACAGCACCATCTTCTGGATTATGTGAACTCCTAATTGTTTTAGAAGTTGCTATACATGGGTTTTCTTAAACAGATGTGCAAAAGATATGCAGTGCATGCACACACTATTTTTTCTAGTCTTTGCAGTTAATTTTAAAAATGAGATCTAGATTATAACTCAACAATGTATGGAGAAATACAAGCATTTTTATATGCATTTTAGTATTGAATTTTAATCCAAGTACTTTAGAACACAATAAGAAGGTATTTCTGATCTGGATTAAATGTAGCCATTCATTGGAAATTTATGAAGGAGCTGATGTGGAAATAAAAAAGCATTTCTATGCCTTCAATGTTTCCTAGAGAAGGTAAAACAGAAATAGATATAGCATACACATATACACTCAATGATTTTATCCTAACAGGCGAGCTTAGATAATCACCCAAGACTCTAATAGCAAGAAGTTACTCCATCATTTTCTCACCTCACTGATAATTAGCCTTAACTTGAAGGAATACTAAAAAATAGAAGTCCCTTGCAATGTCATTATATTTTCAACTGAAATATAATCCTAATGACCTAATTTTATAATTCACCAGTATTTGAGATATGTTTATTTTTTTAGCTCAGAGAAACTTTGAAAAGCTTTTTGACATTAGGAGGAAAAAACTAAGGTATGAGGATGGGAAAGATAGATAACACCAGAATATAGTTAATGAAATATTTTATTTTTATTTACTCTGTCATATGCACAGCATTTACTGTCTGACCGTCTGTCTCCGATGTCTGGGCTTCTACTTTTTTAAAATCATGACTCCCTTCCTGTTATCAGCTTATTTTCTCTTCAGTCCAGATATCCCTTCTCCTGTTAGGATGGTCTCCTACTGCTCTTAATGAGATGTGAGTCCCTGCATCTATTTTGGTTAAAAGATCAAACCTTAGATCAACCAATCCTCTGATTCTCTTCTGCTTTGAGTGAACAGTGCATACCAATTATTGAATAATCATACAAACTCCAGATAGGATTACACAAAGCCCTAAATATTGGTTTTTCAATCCCCCTTCCACCACCTCAATACTCAATTTCTACCCTGTTTGTATCAGGAGTTAACTCAAAGCTACTCCTTTAAATCTAAAGTCCTTTATGCTTCTCACTTCCCTTTCACTTTCAGCAACAAATTTGTTTTGTAGAAAAAATGTAAAAACACCAGGTGTAAATTCCCTCAATATATTGCAATACTAAGCACAAATTACTTACACCTGCGCCCATTATTTCATTCTTTCCTCTTCTCAGAATTGAAAAGTTGCCTGCAACTCTCTTGGAAAAACCCTCTCCTTTATCATGGGTTTGAACTTACCTCCTCAAGTAGGTTCCCTCTTTGCATGTGTATGTGGTCCTGAGGATTGAACCTAGGGGCATGCACTTCCCAGCTACATCTCCAGACTATTTATTTAATTATTTATTTATTTGCGGTACCTGGGATGGAACCCAGGGACATTCTACCTCCAAGCTACACCTCCAGCCCTATTTTTTATTCTTTATTTTGAAACAGGGTCTCACTAAGTTGCGGAGGACCTCACTAAGTAGCTGAGGCTGGCCGCAAACCTGGATCCTGGGTTCTCAGCCTCCCAAGTACTGGGATTACAAGCGTGCACCACCATGCCCGGCTCAGACTTTTTATTTTGAAACAGGGTCTTGCTAAGTTACTGGACTAGCCTCGAACCTGTGATCCTCCTGTCTCAGCCTCTGAAGTACTGTGATGTTCTCTTTGTACTCAAATTCTCTCACTTCTTACTTTCTCTCTTACTATCTCTCCTTCCTCTCTGACATTCTCTCACACACATATACTTCCAGCGGATATTCTAACATCTTTAATTTCTTCCACTACAAATCAACAAAATTATATTTATCAGACATATCTTTCAACTGATTTGTAGACCCCAAATTTTAGGAAAAACAAAACCTATGCCGGGTGGTGGCCCCTGCCTGAAATCCCAGAGATTACCACCTGGAGAATTACCAATTCAAGGCCAGCCTGGGCATTCTCTCCCAGCCTAGTAGTGCTAGGGCAGTGGGAGAGGCTGCTGAGAGGCCGAAGAAAGTACCCAGATGTGACATGTGAGTCAAAAGGTTTATTGAAAAATGCTTACAGGGAAGTGGACAGTAAGCACTGCTTGGACAGACAGCACCTCCATCTCTCATGGTGCTTGTAGCAGCGCCATTTGTTGCGGATGGTGTTGATGTTGACTGATTCATTAGAAGTCTCTCACATGAATGACAATGGATTCAATATGACAAGATCTGAGGAGGCCAGGAGGAGAAGGGGTATCTCTTCTCTCTCACCTTCCTTCCATCAGTGTCCCACTTTTATTGAGAGTTATAACCAAAACATAATTGATCACAGGAGATAGCAAAGCAGTGATGGGGTGAGTCAGGGGAAAACATCAAGGTAGTCACATATGAATCAAGGAAGGAAAGGGTAAACAAGGAAGACGTCAGGGTCTTTGCTTATTGGTCTCATGGTCCTTGGAGATTTGTCTGTGTAGAAATCTCCACTTGGGTGGGCAGTTTGTGTGTGCCCCTCCCAAGCCGGACCAAGGTGACCTCAAAGCTGATGACTAACAAGGCCCGCTTTTGCAAGGTGCTTTTGCAAGGTAATGTCTCTATCCATCATGAAATAATATCCAGAAAAATAGTGTGTTGATCCCCCATCTGCTTCGTTCAGTAGCAGCTGGCCGAAGGATTGATATGTATCCTCTTACACTGACCTCGAAGCTGCACCTGTTACTTCAGGGAGACAGGTTTCAGGATTTAGTCTATAGTAGCAAGTGACATCACTAGCTTTCCTTTCTTTGTCCAATTTATGACCAGCATCTCCCCAAACTTGGCATGCATGCAAGAAAGCAGTTTTCTATAGATAATATTAACTTGCTCCAATTCCAAGTGCACTTGAGAGAAAGCCAAAGTCCTTAGAGACAGTACTTATCTGGACATTTGGGCCCGGACTCACTCTTGTTGCTCACTTTTTTGGGCCAGGTCCCCAGGAATGGAGAGGGGCAGTTCAGGGACATGGTGTTTCACTGTTTCTCCAAGGATGACACACTGGGCAATGTAGCACAATCCTGTCTCAAAATAAAATTTTTAAACAGAGCTGGGGGTGGGGCTTGGAGGTAGAATGTCCCTGCATTCAATCCCCAGCACCAAAATAAATAAAATACTATAATAGAGTAATAAATTGAAAGTATTTTCTCTAAAATCAAGAACAAGCAAAAAAATTGTGATTTTGGAGTAGGTATATTTCTTGAGACTTCTTTTTTATTGATATTTTATGTAGAAGCAATTTAGTTTCAATTCAATACAGAAAATGTTTTAAATTGATAGTGTGTTTGCTATAAAATGGGAATATTAATTAGAATTATAATTTCTATTATTGAAAAAGGTGAGTTGTATTTAACAGTATGTGAGTTTCCTATTTGAAGAATGGTGATTTTATGTGTGTGTAAGCATATTTGTGTGTGTGTGTGTGTGTGTGTGTGTGTGTGTGTGTGTGTGCACTTAGGTATCTGTTTATAAAAGCACTAATGGAGTGACATCTTTGTGGTAGAGTGATACATGAATTGTTAATTCACTAATTTTTAAATTTGATGATAAAAATTTGATAATTTGATTTACTATTTGGTATACACAATGGGGAAAATGCAAAAAAATATACTAAGGACTAGGCAGTGTGGAATATAATGCAAATGTAAATGATGAGAATTTTTCTTCTCATATGATTTTTAATGTTTAGAAAAAAGATTAATTAATGTATTCACTTTAAAATTTAATAATTATACAGGCTATGCTTTTAGGGTTATCACTAAACAATGAAATCAATGAACAACTTGTACATACAGTTGTGTAGTTAGAATTTTTATGGTAATGTGGATTGAACCCAGGGAAGGTCTACCACTGAGCTATCTTCCCAGTCATTTTTAATTTTTTTATTTTGAAACAGGTTCTTGCTAAGTTACCACATACTGACCTTGAACCTACAATCCTCCTGTCTCAGCCTCCCAAATACTAGGATTACATGCTTTTGTCACCATGCCCAGCTTGCATTTAAAATTTTTGAAATTCAGGTGGTTTCTGGAGACTTCCCTTCCAAAAGTAACATATTGAACAGCTCATTACCAGAATTTTTATATGATACTTTTTATGATATACTTTAACATTCTCTTTCTTCCAATTACTCTCTGATATGAAGGAAAATTAGTTTTAATGGTAATCAAGATGTAATTAAATTGGAAAAAATGACTATAATAGTTTTTGTTTCTAAAACAAGCATTTTCTGTTTTTAGATGATTCTATCTCTTCTTAGAAAATAAATTACAATTAAATAATCATATCTGTTTACTATTAATCTACTTATTTTTTGTCACAGGAAGTTTTTGATAAGCAACATAACTACTTTTTTTTAACATGCTGATTTTTATTTATCAAGAACGTTTTCCTGATAATAATATTGTTTATCTCAGAGACTGAAATCATAATAGTTTATATCCACTTCTACCTGCAGATAGCAGCAAAATACTATTAACTGAGGCCAATTATCCTCTTTGCCATCAGGATTTTTACTTAAAAACACATATTTAGATGCATGTTTCTTATATCCCTTAGAATCCTGTTATTTGGTACTTTCTGTGAGTGTGTAAAATGGACCAAAAGTTCTGAATCAATTTCTCTTAAATTGTGGTTCCCAGAGAACATCACCAACTCACTTGGGAACTTCATAGAAATGTAAATTTTCAGACTTCCCCTTAGTTATGCTGAGAAAGAGGACTAAAATACTGTTTTAATAAGCCTCTCAAGTGATCCTAAGCCAAATTAATGTTTGGCACCCATTTTTTTACATCAATAAAACTTTATGTGATGATGGAAATGTTTTGTATCTACCTGCCCATTGCAGTATCCAGTTGCCACATATGTCTACTGAGTAGTTGAAATGGTCCTAGTACAACTGAAGAACTGGGCATTTTGTTTTATTTAATTTTAATTCAGTTAAAGCTAAAAAGCTACATGTAGGTGGTGATTATTATTTGCGGCAGCACAGGTTCAAGAGAATGAATAATTTCATGTGCTTAGATTCACAGATGGAATACTAAAAGAGAGATAAGCTTGCTATAATGTTCAATCATTTGATGCTATAAGGAGCTTTAAGGAAAAAAAAGCAAACAGAATATCTAAAATAATAGAAATTTAATGAAGTTGACTAAATAATTATTTTTACCAAACAATGCAGTATTTAGATGTGTAAATGCTAATCTTACAACATAAAAAAATCAGCTAAAAGTGGATTAGATGCTTAAATAGAAGTGTTGAAACTATAAAATTCTACCAAAAAACAGAGACTTAAAGCTTTGTAATTTTGGCCTAGTCAATGATTTTTTAAATACAATATCAAAAGAACAAGCAAAAACAGAGAAATGGAACTACATTAAACTAAAAAGTTTCTGTATAATAAATGAAACATTCACTAGAGAGAAAAGGCAGCCTATAGAATTAGGGACAATATTTGAAAACCACATACCTGAGAAGGAGTTAATATTCAAAATATATAAGGAGCTCTTATGATTTAATAGCAAAAATGAAAAATAAAATAAAAACAACTGACTAACCAAATTTAAGAAATTGTCAAAGCACTTAAACATTTCTCAAGAGAAAGCATACAAAATGCCAATAGCTTCATGAAAAGATGGTAATCTCACTAATCATTAGGGAAATACAAATAAAAATTACAATGAGATACTAGCTGAAAATATTAGGGTGACTATTAGAAAAGATAAAAGAAAACTAGTGTTGATGTGGAATTGGAGAAATTAGAACCATTGTGTACTATTGGAGGAAAGGTAAATTAATGCAGCCATTATAGAAAAGAGTATAAAGATGTTGCAAAAATTAGCATAGAGTAAAACAATTCAACTTCTGGTTATATATATACTCCCCCCAAAAAATCTTGATCCTGAAGAGGCATCTGCACTCCCTGATTCATTGCAACATCATTCACATCAGCCAATATATGGAAACAGCATGACACTATTCTATTAAATGATCATTGACAGATGAATGGGGAAAATAAAACCTGCACTTTTTTTTAGAGTGGAATCTTTCCATAATGTGACAACAAGGATGAATCTGTAAGACATTATTCTAAGTGAGATAAACCAGTAACAGAAAGACAAATTCTGCATTCTTTCACATATATGAGGTATATAAAATAGAAACACCCCCACACAGAGTAGAATGGTGGCTTCCAGATGGTGGAGGCAATGGGAGATTCTTTTTAATGGGTATATCATTTTAGTTATGCAAGATGAACAAATTCTAGAGCTTTACTTTGCATCATTACACCTGTAGTTTAAAATATGGCCATGTACATTTAAAAGTTTGTGAAGAGCATAGATCTTAAGTATTATTGCAAAAATAAGAAATACCAAGTTTCTAGAGGGTAGAGATGGAGCATTCAAGACATAGGGGATGTCAGAGACTCTGCCTTGTGGGTTTTGAAGAAGCAAACTATTTTATTGCAGGAAAGGGCACATAGCAGGGTTTGGAAGCTGGCCTTCATGAGCTCAGGACTTCAGTTTCCTAATTTTAGGAAATTTGAGTCCTGCCTTCAACCAGTGAGTCTGGAAGAGGACCCCAAGCTTCAAGTTAGATTGCAATCCAAGTTAGTTTGAATTCAGTCTAGTAAAACCCTGAGCTGAGAAACTATTAATCCATGTCCAGACTGTTGACCCACAGCATTATATAGATGATATATTTATGTTGATCTAAGACACAGTGTTTTTGATAACTTGTTATAGCACAATAAAAACCTAATAGAATAGGTTTATATTCTCTGGAGAAATTACTTGCGTGAGAGGGAGAGGGGTAGGATATGCAAGCCCCTTCTCTGAGGAAGTCCTTAAAAGAGGATAACATGAAAGTAATGTCTTCTACAAGTGACTGTGCCTGGACAGTCTTACCCTCAGCAAATACATAGATTCATGAAAGAGTCACATGCGTATCACTGCACCGAAGATGTGACAGAGGTCCCTCTTTTAAAACAGTTAATACCATGCCTTTATCTACTATCTCACGAAAATCTTATCTCACCAGTGGAAAGTATTTCTGTTATGGAGACTGTTGACATTAAAAATGTATCTCTTCAGATCCTCAACCAAATGACACCATAGAGCAACTACCTATGAGTATCAATGAATTAGTATATAAGAGTTTTCAAAATAGTACTCAATAATCTTTAATAACGAAGGTTTCTGATTCTGATGTTGGGCACAGCTCATGCCTGAATTGTCCATTCCCCATTGCTATAATAAAATATCCAAGGATGGGTACTTTATAAAGGAAGGAGGCTTATTTAGCTCATAGTTTTGGAAAAAGGAAGTCCAAGAGTGGGTGGTCTTATCACTTCATTCTCTGGTGCAGGCCTCATGGCAGAAAGCATCACAATGGAAGGAGAACATGCACAAGAGAGCACATGGTGGAACAGGAAATCGCAGAGGGGTTCTGTGGTCAGGCTCACTGTTTTATAACAGCTTCTCTCAGGAGAACCAATTAGGGCTGTACAAGAACTACCTTAATCCCATGTGCGGGCAGCACCTCCAATGACCTCACCTCCTCCCACTCTGCTCCACCTCTTAAAACCTACCACCACACCGATGACCAAGTCTCCAACACTTGAACCCACAGAGGACAGAACACATCTAACTCACAGCAATGCATAATACCGAGTTCATTGTTCAATTTACTTCTTTCATCCATTTTGGGGCACAGAACATTCTACTTTCTCTTTTATTGGGTGGAAAATAAATAGGACTGAGAGATTAGCTGGTAATGACATGTGAAATGACTCGCTCCAAAGAACTAGGAAGGGATTTGCATTATGGAAAGAGAAAAAAACTGAAAACCCAGTCCAAATAATTTTTCTTGCCAAAATTCCAACTTGGTCAAAATTTTTGCTTTTAACTATTCATTGAAGAATTTGTAATAATTATTATAAATATGTATTTAAGCCGGGTGTGATGGCGCATGCTTGTAATCCCAGTACTTGGGAGGGAGGCCGAGACAGGAGGATCCGGGTTCGCGTCCAGCCTCAGCTACCTAGTGAGGCCTCCACAACTTAGTGAGACCCTGTTTCAAAATAAAGAATAAAAAATCAGGCTGGGGGTGTAGCTCGGAGGTAGAATGCCCCTGGGTTCAATCCCCAGTACCGCAAAAAATAAAAATAAATAAATAAATATGTATTTAAAATTATTTAATAAATAAAATGAGAAGACAAGACACATACTGGGAAAATATTTGAAAAATACACATCTAATAAAATACTGGTACCTAATCTATACAAAAATTACTACAAACTCAATCTAAGAGAACAAACAATTCTATTAAAGTATGGGATAAGCTGGGCATGGTGGCACACACCTGTAATTCTAGTACTTGGAAGGCTGAGAAACGAGGATCACAGGTTCAAGGCCAGCATCAGCATATAGTAAGACCCTGAGTAACTTAGAAAGACCTTGTTTGTTTATATATATATATATATATATATATATATATATATATATATATATTCTAACCTACACTGCCTGCCATTCACTTCTTTTATGTCTGGACCCAAGTTTAGAGAACTGAAGCTCACTCACTGAAAAAAAAATCTGTTGAAAATGTTAAACCAGTGAGAAAAAAGAACAAGGAATTTATTATGAGCAATTAAGAAGTATAAAAATATAAATTTTATCACATAGGAAAGCTAACCTCAGATTGAAATATCCGTAAAAAGAAAGAATCATACAGATACCAAAACAAATGTAGAAAGTTTTGGGAATGTAGAAATGTAGAAAGTTTTGGGAATAAAATAGAAATTTTAGACCCAGATATCTTTCCAAGTAATTGCTTTCAGGAATTTAAAAAATAAGGTCACCTTTACATATAGTTTAGATAACATAGGGAGAAGAAACATTCACTATGTCATTAAATATGGGCCCCCAAAATTTTGACTCATAATACTTACCCCCCCATGTAGATAATTGGACAGATATTTGACGCTCCTAGGCTAGAAGACACAATCTTTTAAAGATGTCTATTCTCACACTGAGCCAAACATTCAAAGATATCCCATATTGAATTAACAAGTTTCTTATATGATAGGGTTATAATAATTAAAAGGATTTTAGATTAAACAAAAAATTTTAATTCTACTTAAGAAGTCATAGGCAACAGTCAATATGTATTTGTATTATCTCAGAGTATAACAAAAACTATACATAAAATACAGTTGTTTTAGCTGGGCATGGTGGCACACACTTGTAATCCCAGTTCTTGGGAGACTGAGACAGGAGGATCAGAGGTTCGTGGGCAGCCTCAGCTACTTAGTGAGGCCCTCCGCAACTTAGCGAGACCCTGTTTTAAAATAAAGAATAAAAAAATAGGACTGGGGGTGCAGCTCAGAGGTAGAATGCCCCTGGGTTCAATCCCCAGTTCCACAAAAAAGAAAATATGGTTGTTTTGAAGAAAATAAAGCATAAGAATTAAGCATGTTCACTGGATCATGGCTAACAGAAGATTTTGGATGAGTCAAATAGATTCTGAACAAGGGGCAGTGCGTCTAGACTTCCAACTCCACCACCATCTAGTGCTGTTACTAACAATAAGCAAAATGGCTACAGAGCGCTTTGCACAGATCTAGCATATAACAACACATGGTAAATACAGATATGATTACTAATATGAACAGAAGAATGAGGTCTTCAAAGTTTGAATAATTTTTGTAGACTTTAGTGGTGATCAAGAAGCATTGAAAGACCCAACTATTTGAATGAGGATGTTGGTGGTTTAGTGAAAGTTGTTTTCAGAGCTGGGGGTGGTGGCGCACGCTTGTAATCCCAGTACTTTGGGAGGCGTTGACCAGAGGATCTGGGTTCGTGGCCAGCCTCAGCTTTCTCTCTCTCTCTCTCTCTCCTTAGTGAGGCCCTCCGCAACTTTGTGAGACCAGGTTTCAAAATAAAGTATAAAAAATAGGGCCAGGGGCGTAGCACGGAGGTAGAACGCCCCTGCGTTCAATCCCCGGTACCGGAAAAAAAAAAAAAAGAAAGTTGTTTTCAGATATTTCATATTGTCCCCTCCTAAAATGAAAAGCTAATACAGAGGAATACATGGAATAAGGCCATTTGCATATATCCAAGTATATACTCTATGTTTAAATAAATATTTTCAGACATATTGCTTTTATTATCCATAAACAAATATCATAATTTATCTGAAAATGTTTATCCAACCTTCTCCAGAGAAATGAATTAACATAGAAGACTTTCTGCATGATTCTATTTATATTATCCTATTTGGTCCTATGAAAATAATTATAACTTATAAAATATATTTTTTTTTAATTTTGAAGACTCAAGTTTGAAGATAAACATTTATTTGGTCTTTCACATTATATAATTAAACACCAAGAACTTATTTTTGCTGGAAAAGATGGAGCAAAAAAGATAAAATAACAAATTTCTCCATCAAGAAACATTTTATCTTCCATAGCCCAATGCTTGCTGACTGAAAGAACTATCAAATGTCCTTATTTCTTTCAGTAAGGCATTAATACCTGTTGTGAAAAACCTTTACTAGTGCTAATTGTTGCAGCAAGCGGTGAAAGGGGAACAGCAGGCCCAGAGGTTGTATGTGACTATCTACAATAAAATGAAGTTCTGTACTTTGTAGGCCTCTAAGTACGCAGCTAACCCTCCAGCTTACAAAAGGTACAGAGTACCACTAAAAGGCATCAAGATTTCCTGAAGATAATTATAAAGGCATATAACATCTGTTCTCAATCATGGGCAACAGGAGAGAAAATGTGCACGGCATGATACGCTACCTACAACAAAGAAGTCCAGCTGTGTGAAGAAAAGCATGTGAAATGGCAGTGGCCAAGAAAGAACAGTGCAAAGTAAGCACTGCACAAAGACAGTGACCCACAGTGATCACTCTGAGTAGCTCTGTGGCGCCAAGATCAGTTTGTTCTCCTACAAAAAGGGCCACCTGTGACATCCTCAATTATTGGCACCGTTCACGAAAGGGTACTATTTACAAGATAATGTGGACATAACATTACAAATAGACAACCTCTTAGAAAGCTACATGGGATAAAACATTTTCTCAGTCCTTTGTTTTAATAGTCCAGGATCAAAAATGCCTTTATTTTCTTTTAGAAATCCATATCATTCCAAATCATTTGTACATAATTCAAATTAGAACCCTAATCGTCTCATCATAAATATCAACATAAATAATTATTGTTGAACGTTAAGATTAGGGCATATTATACAATGTTTGACACGCCATGCTCATTATTTCTCTTCCATTTTCATTATTACTGGGATCCAGCCACACTGCTTCATTATCGTTCTTCCCACAAAGCATGAACCATCAACTGGGCCCTCACGTATGATGATTCTGTCCACTTACGGTGCTCTCCATCAGTTTTCCACAAGATGCAGTTCCTCACCACTCCCACACTTTTACAGAGACCCTGCCATCATAGTTAGGCCTTCCCCCAAAAGATTAATTTAAATAGGATTCTCTAGCCAGGCATGGTGGCATACCCTTGCCATCCCAGTACTTGGGAGACTGAGACAAGAGGATTCCAGGTTTGAGGCTAGCATCAGCAATTTAGAGAGACCTTCAGCAACTAAGTGAGAGTCAGTTTGAAAATAAAAAGGTGTTGGGGGGTAAGTTAGAAGTAGAATGCCCTTGGGTTTAATCTCTAGTACAATAAATAAATAAATAAATAATAAATAAATAAATAACACCCACTATATACCCTTCATGTTTTCTATATTTTTTCACATAGCAATACTAGTTATCATTTAATATGATTTTTCTTAGTTTTTTAATTTTCTTATCTACTATCTTTGGGAAGTATAAGGTTTTTTATTTTATTTATTTAAGAAATCAGGGCTTTTTGATTCAATACTGTGTTCCCCAAATCTAAAATGCTGTATGATTTAGGATGAAAGTCCAAAAGGATTTTAAAATGATTGTATTGCTTTAAGATTGTTCTAGTCCTTTAAATTTTAATTATGTAGTAAAGTGTTAAGCCATCAGACTTGCTATACGCAAATTCTGCATGCTCCAAAGAAATGTCGGCTCTTGACCTGGTTCGGGCAGATATCCTCTAAGCCCTTAGAATATCCTGTTGATATGTGTATTGATATACCAGAAACCATGGACCACACTGTGAGAGTTTGTCCCACTCTGTATCAGGTTGACCTTTGGGAAGCTGGAGCCAAGTCATTTAAGGTTAGATTGGTTATGTGGGTGCTCCATGCCTACAGCTGAATTATGTAAAACTTTTATAGAAGAATAAACCCAATTCTTCATAAATTATTCTGTGAAATACAAAGAGATGGAATTCTTCCAAACTCCTATAAAGCCAGTATCACCTTAATACCAAAATTGAATAAAGGTATCTCAAGAAAAGAAAATTACAGACCAATATCCTTGATGAACATAGATAAAAAAATTCTAAACAAAATACTAGCAATACACAACCAAATCCATATCAAGAAAATTGTACACCATGACCAAGTTGGTTTCATTCCAGGGATGTAAGGTTAGTTAAACATATGCAAATCAATACATGTAATTCATCATATAAATAGAACTAAGGAAAAAACCACTATAATCTCCATAGGTGTTGAAAAAGCATTTAACATAATCCAACACCTATTCATGTAAAAACACTGCAGAAAATTGGAATAGAAGGAACTTAACATCATAAATTCAATATACAATAAACCCAAAGCCAATATCATATTGAATGGGGAAAAAGTGCAAGAATTCCCTTTAAAGTCAGGAACAAGATGATAATGTCCATTATTATCACTCGAGACCCTAACCAGAGGGAGAAGGCAAGAGAAGGAAATAAAAGAAATACAAATAAGAAAAAACATAACTGAAATTATCTCTATTTGCAGATGACATGATCTTAAACTTAGGAGACCCAAAAAACTCAACCAAAAGACTTCTAGAGCTGAATAAAAAATTTAGCAAAGTAGCATGATACAAAATCAATCTAAAAAATCAGTAGCTTTTCTATATGCAATCATGAATCCATTGCAAAATAAATCCAGAAAACAATTCCATGCACAATAACCTGAAAAAGAATAAAATACTCAGCAATAAATCTAACCAAAGAGGTAAAGGACATCCACAATGAAAAGTATAAAACACTAAAGAGGAAATTGAAGAAGATCTTAGAAGATGGAAAGATCTCCCATGCTCTTGGATAGTCAGAATAAATATAAAAATGACCATTCTACCAAAAGTGCTCTACAGGATCAATGAAATCCATATTAAAATACCAATGTCATTTTCATAGAGACAGAAAAATCAGTCCTAAATTTCATATGGAAAAACAAAAGACCCAGAATAGCCAAAGTAATTCTCAGCAATAAGAACCATGCAGGAGGCATCACAATACATGACTTCAAATTATACTACTGAGCTACAGTAATAAAAACAGTATGGTATTGGCAAACAATAGACATATAGACCAATAGAACAGACTAGAAGATTCAGAACCAAATCCCCACAATTGATTCTCAACAAAGGTACCAAAAACATCCATTGGAGAGCAGAGAACCTTTTCAACAAATGGCATTGGGAAAACTTGTTATCCATTTGTAGAAATATGGAATTAAATTCCAACTGCTCAACCTGCACAAGAGTCAGCTCAAGGTGGATAAAAGACATGGATATTAGACCAGAGACTTTAAAATTACTAGAGGAGGGCATAGATTCAACACTCCAACATATAGGCACAGGTATAATCTTCTATAAAACCCCCAAAGCTCAGAAAATTAAATCAAGAATTAATAAATGGGATAATATTAAACTAAAATGTTTGTGTTCAGCATAGGAAACCATCATGAGTCTAAAGAGAGAGTCTACAGAATGGGAGAAGATCTTTGCCAGCTACAGCTACTCCTCCAATAAAGGAATAATTTCTAGAATATACAAAGAACTTAAAACAAGACTAAAAAACAAACAACCCAATAAAAAAAAGGGCAAATAAGCTGCATAGACTTCACAAAAAAAGAAATACAAATATACATGAAAAAATGTTCAGCAACATTAGCAATTAGGGATAGGCAAATCAAAATTATCCTGAGATTCTATATAAATCCAATTAGAATGGCAATCATCAAGAAGTCAAAAAACTATAAATGCTGATGAGAATGTTAGGAAATAGGAACTCTTCTACACTGTTGGTAGGATTGCAAATTAGTGTAGTCACTATGGAGATCAGTGTGGAGATTCCTCAGAATACTGGGAATGGATCCACCATATGATCCAGCTATACCACTCCTGGGTATCTTCCCAAAAGGACTAAAATTATAGAATATTGTAGTAATAGATGCATATCCATGTTTATAGCAGCACAATTTACAATAGCCAAATTATGAAACCAACCTAGGTGTCCATCATCAGATGAATGAATAACAAAATGATAGGATACATACACAATGGAATTCTAGTCAGCAGTAAAGAACAAAATTATGTCATTTTCAGGAAAATGGATGGAACTGGAGAACATTATGTTGAGATTAGCCATCACAGAAAGTGAAGGATCATGTTTTCTCTCAAGTGTGGAAGCTAGGAAGTAATCAGGATCCAAGAGGGACTTTAAATAATGGAAGAGAAACACCAGTGGAGCAAGAGAGGTGGTCTAATGGAGGGTGGTAAGGCGTGCAGAGGGAGAATTAACAAAGGAAACACTTCCATGAACCTTCTGTACATATGTGAGAATACCAATGCCAATCTGAATATCATGTATGGAGAAAGGGGGATCTCACCAAGTGCTGTGTGCTTGTATGTCACTATCATTCTGAACTACATTATCAATGCATAAGAAAATATATAAAAATGACATAAATACAAAATGAAAATAAAATAATTAGCAAGTAAGAAAATATGTAGAAGATCCATTTAATTTGTTTTATGCTTCAGGTTGTATTAAAATTCACCGATTTTGTATAAATACATCTTAGAGTCACTACCAAAATTGATATTGATAAAAGAATTCATTTGTATTTATAATTTTCTGGGTAAAATAAAAACAAGCTTCCATGGGCATCCAAAATTCATCTAAACTTTACTATATGACAAATAGTGCATAATGCCAATTATTCTTTCTAGTTTATGTAATTTTATAGCCAAATTAAAAATAAGCATGTAATATAAAATATAAGCCATGGTTTTACAAATATAAAGTAGATATATAACTAATATATTTACCATTTAGTGTATTTATTTATTTAGTAATTTGGTATAAATACACATATACAGTTCTTCCTATTATTATTTTATTTATTTTTATCTTTATATTACTTAAATAGGCAGAATAATGATTGTATAATCTAAGTTTCAGATTGTAAATGAAAATGTTCTGTTCAACTTCAATTTTTCCCAGCTTACTTAGAGTCAGAGAATGCAGAAATACACACAGATATTAGACCTTTCACATGTTCCAAAACCTTCTTAGTAATGTTTACCTATAATTAAGTTTTAGGCATATTTTATTTTCATTTCCAATAAACCATGCTTAAGTATTTATTGTCTTAAATAATATTTATTCCCTATGGCATTGTATATACTCTAATTTTCTGATTATTTAAGAGCACCATATCAATTTGGTAAGCCAAAAGATAACCTTAACACTTTTGTTTCACATTATAATTTCTTCATTGGTTATTGCCATAAGACCATTATTTTAATATACTCCTCTGAGAGAGGACTAATATCTAGAATATACAAAGAATTCAAGAAACCATCAAAAATCAAATAACCCATTCAAAAAATGGGCAAGTGAACTAAATGGACACTTCACAAAAGAAGAAATACAAATGGCCAATAAATATATAAAAAAAATGTTCAACATCATTGGCAATCAGAGAGATACAAATCAAAACTACCCTGAGATTTCACCTAACCCCAATTAGAATGGCAATCATTAAAAACACAAACAATAATAACTGCTGGTGAGGATGTGGTTAAGGAGGAACTCCGATACATTGTTGGTGGGATTGCAAATTAGTGCGACCACTTTTGAAAACAGTTTGAAGGGTCTACACAGAATAGTAATGAACCTACCATATGACCCAGCTATACCAGTCCTGGGTATCTACTCAAAAGAATTGAAACCAAACTACCATAGTAATTCATGCATACCTATGTTTATAGATGCACAATTCATAATTGCCAATGTATGGAACCAGCCAAGATGTCTAATAGATGAATAGATTATAAAATTATGGGATATATATACAATGGAATTCTACTCAGCCATAAAGAAGAACAAAATTATGTCATTTGCAGGGAAATGGGTAAAATTTAAGAATATTATGCTAAGTGAGATTAGTCCATCACAAAAAGTGAAAGGTCAGATGTTCTCCTTCATATGCAGAAGCTAGGGAGAAACTGGGATACAGAAGGGACTCCTGACAAAGGAGGGGAAACCTTAGTGGAGTGAAGGAGGGGACCTAACTGAAGGAGATGGGAGCGG
This sequence comes from Glis glis, assembly GCA_004027185.1. NCBI lineage: Eukaryota > Metazoa > Chordata > Mammalia > Rodentia > Gliridae > Glis > Glis glis. Next base: position 102,783 of record PVJS01001009.1, read on the forward strand.
GGAGGAAGACCTGAAGAGGGAAACCCCTCAATGGACATGATGTACATACACAAGTCACTATGCTGAGCACAGGAAGGTGGGGAGGGAGAGGGAGTGGGGTGGGAACTGGGGGAGGGCTCAATGAGCACTTTGTACATGTATGCTTCTATCACCCTGAACTTCATCAAGATGCATGATTACAATGCATCAATAAAAATAAAAAATAAAAATATAAAAAATATAATTTATATTCACAATATTATGAACAATGATATTATATTTTGAGTACATGCAGATTAAGAAAAACAGCCAAAAATTTAAGCATAAAATTTCTAAAAACACTCTAAACTATTATTGATTTTAGGAGTGTGTTAGTCAGCTTTTTAATTGCAGTGATAAATACCTGAGAAAAACAATTTAAGCCAGGCATGGTGGCACATGCCTGTAATCCTAGTAGTTGGGAGGCTGAGACAGGCATATTGCAGTTTAGGGACCAGTGGCCAGTCTCCCCAAGTTAGCGAGGCCCTCCCCAAGTTATTGTGGTCCTGTTTCAAAATAAAAAATAAAACAAGATTGGGGTGTAACTCAGAAGTAGAATGTCCCTGGGTTCAATCCTCAGGAACACACATGCACACACACACACACACACACACACACACACACACACACACTACAACTTAGAGGAGGGAGGGAAGATCAATTTTGACTCAGGTTTCAGAGTTTCAGTCCATGTTTGGCTGGCTCAATAGCTTTGTGTCTGATGTGAGGTAGAACATCATTGTAGAAGAGGGTGGCGGAGGAAAGCTGCTCACCTCATGGCAGCCAAGATGTTTGTGTGTTTGGAGGGGAGAGGAGGGGACAAGTAAGAACCTTCCAGGGCATATCCCCAGTGACCTACATACTCCAAACTTGCCCCACTACCTACAGGATCCACTAGTCCATTCAGCTATCAGTACATTAATCCAGTAATGACGTCAGAGTCCTCTGGATCCAATCACTTCCCCAAAGCCTCATCTCTGAACATTGCTACGTTGGGGCTCAAGCCTTCAACACATGAATCTTTGAGGGACATTCCAGATTAAAACCATAACAATGAGTATCATCATATCCTGTGCTGATATATTTATGTCTATAGATTTTCAAGGACACATAGATGTCTATTTTTATTATTTGGAAATAACTAAATATATCTTTTTCTAAGTTGATAAAATTATAATTACATAATCAAATTTTAATATAAATTTGAAATATGAGTATATAAGTATCAATAATTATGTGTTGATAATTTATTCTTTTAGTGGGAATTCTTTTCAAAATATTTTTAAACATTTAATGCATGTTTAATTTAGAGGCATGGTGTGATCTGAGAACAATTTTCAATGGATTATCTGCTCTTACAATACAATAAATTTTCTCTGAATTTATATAATTTGAACAGGTTTGTAAAATGAAATATAAATTTCACATTTTGAGTCTGTGCTTTTGATTGAATAATAAAAATATAGTGCTATTAAATCAAAATGAAATATCTCAGTAATACCAAAATGCTAAAGAAACAAACAACTTTATCTTAGGAACATATTTCTCATGCAAATATAAATTTCTATGGTTACAGTATAACCACCTGTAGTCACAATTATGGAAATCTTAATTAGAGCAAGTATTACCATTTCTTGCAAAAGCCTTAAGTAGGAGTAAATATATTGTGTTCTGGGCTGTGAACACCACAGCATATGAAATGAAGTACAAATGTGGTCTACAGCACTCATCTTTACACCTTATAAATTCCTCTTTGTTGTCTTCCTAATAAGCCTATAGACTAAGATCTCAAGTTATGTATCAAATAAAGACTTATACACAAGAGGTATCTCAATTGCTTCCCTCAAATTTACAACTTTCTGTGTACCTGTACACCTTCACTCCTCTCGTGTTTTTCAAATAGAGATAATGTCCCTTCTCTAGCTAAATACAACGCCTCTGCCTCGTAGGGACATTACCTTATTGAACATCTCCTAGTTCCTCAATATTGTTAGAGTTTCTTCTCCTCTGATTTCTTTCCATAAAATTGATAAATACATATAAGTGTGCCCATCCCAAAATACATAAAACAGTTGAGTAGATAGAGTCTGGTATAACCATACAGTGGACTGTGTCTTAATTCATGTGAATTGGCAAGCCACATAAAAGCATGGAAGAACCTCAAATGCATATTTCTAAGTTAAAGGAGCCACTTCAAAAAGGTATACTGTAGGAAATCCTGGGGAAGAAAACAAAATTATTAAGATAGTAGAAAGATCTTTATTTACCAAGGGGAAGAGAGGAATGAATAGAGGGAGCAGAGATATTTTAAGGAGAGTGGAACTATTCTATATGATACTATAATGCTAGAAACATAAATGTATGCATTTGTTAAAACACATAGAACTGCACAACACAAAAAAATGAGTCCTAAGTTTAATGTATGTGATTTAATTAAATAATGCATCCATATTGGCTCATCAATTATAACAAATTCATCATAGTAATGCAAGATGCTAATAATAGGGAAAACTTTTGAGACAGTCCAAGGGTATTTGGAAAATTTATGTTTTGGTCTTTTCTTTTATACACAACAAAATCCTCCAAAAATTGTGTATTAATTAAAAATATAAATAGTACATAAATGTAATATGTAATATCAAAACACACTTCTTAAAGTAAATTTCTAAATATCTAAAAACACTGCATTTCATCTTTCTTATTAGCCAAACTTACATTGTCCACATATTATTCTAAATTTTCAAAAACCTTTAGTCTGATTTCTAATCTCATATTTTATCTATGGAAACAACACATTCTGAGGTCACCAATGATATGCATCTCTCTAAATGAAATCAACAGTTTAATTTAGTTTAGTTTACTTGACCTAGCAACAGAATTTAGCAACATTGTATTATTAATTTTTATACTTTATATTTTTATATTTTTTTCCTTGTAACATTGTATTGTCTTGTTTTCCCCTCAACTCCTTTCATGCCTCTTCAGTACTCTCTCAGGCTAACTATCTTCTTCCTATCTACAAATTGTTACAGTTCTACATTGTTCAGTCAAAAATCTTCTTTGTGTTTATTCTAATTTCTTTCCTGTGGAAAAAAAAGCTTCACTTATTTAATGAATCAATATCTTCTAGTCCTCTCATCTGAGTGCCTGATCAGTTGCATAACTGGCAATCCTATGTGGGGTTTTAAGGTAGCTTTAAATCAGCAAGCATATACTAAATTTATGTCCTTTTTCAAAATTAAATATTTTATTAGCAAACATCATTTCTTTTAATCCATTGAAGAAGTAAAACAATGACAGTAGCAAAATATCATTCTGATAAGATCTCTCCATCTCATTCCATATCCAAAGGCTTTAGTTTCAAGTAATAGAAAACTCTTGCTGATATAAACCAGAGTCAATTTATTGACAACTTTAACTTAATAGTAGGAGGTTGGGTAGAATCCAGGCATAGTTCTTTTGGAATACTGATTACAGTTCTTAGTGAATCTCTTGGCTCTGCCATTATCTCTATCTGAGCTTTTAAGGTTGCAAAATACTAACAACCAGCAAAAAACAAAACAAAACAAAAAAGAATATATTTTATTACTCAGAACAAGGGCAAGGGGAAAAATATCTCTTTTTACAACTACTGCATAAAATCTTGACTTTCTTCTGGTTTGAAGGTCTTGAAACACTTGACTAATATATGAAAGTTGAAACTTTCAATATTGGCTAATTGAGTCTGGTGAAAAAACTGACAATAAATTAAGAGAAGAAATAGCACAACAATTTATTAACATTCACATATGCACAAAGCCCCACAAAATATAAAACTCAAAGAATGGCCAGATGGTTGAGGAGTATGGACTCTCTTCAGAGTGGCGAGGAAATTGGGGACATCAGCATGTTTCAAAGGGAGGGTGGTAAATGACTTTTTGGAAAGATGAATTGGTCCAAGGAACAGCCAATGGTTTGGGACAAAGCTTCTGTGGGAGTAGAGGCCTGACGTTTGATTTTCAGTCTCTTCCTTTATGAAATCAATTTAATCTTTTTGATTAATGAAATTTCAGTAAGAAGATTGAAGGCAAGGGTGTTCCTCTTCAACAGACCTGATTTTAGGTAGATAAGGGAACTTCAGGGGTAATCCTTTCCTGAAACTTCCAAAGTGCTGTGTTTGAACTCCAAAATGACTTATTTTGGGATATCATTTAGTGAGCCTCAATGGTAACTTTGAACCATAAACATGCTACATGTAATAATACTGGCTTTCTTAAACTAATCAAGACCTGTCTTTGCAGTTATGACTTGATTAATCATACCTAAGCAGCCTAGCTTCCTACCCAATGGGAGTTTAAAGGACTACTGGTTAGCCAATAACAGTATTAACAATGTTTATAATTTAGCTCCTGTCGACTTGATGTTGATATGCATCTTCCTTCTCAGACAGCTTCAAAATTATCCATATCTAAATGCATCGCAATAATTTTAAATGGAGACAAATTGATGTTTATTCCAGTGGCTGTTCTAAACCCTGGTTCCTGGATCTCTGCTGTATCAGCTCTCATCTTAATTGGATCCTGTCATGGTGCTTCATATTCCAGGTGCATATGACTAATTGTTACAGTTTCTACCTGTAACTCACCAATTTGTGATGAAAAATAAGGAACAGACTGTGCAATCAACCACCTCGGTTAATGTGCTGCCACTTGAATTCATCACATCAAAGGATGCAGAGCAGGTTAGTTGGTAGGTAGGGGGCTTGAACATTTAGCAAAATAATAAATATATAAAGACCATAGAATACAAATTCTAAATGATAAAACTAAGCATTAAGAATCTGATAATCAAAATATTAAGTAGATGCATGATTGTATCACTTCTGATATTTAAGTGTACCATGCTAATGGAATAATGAGAACTACTCAGTCACAGCGAAACCCAATGTTAAGCAGTGAGATTTGTTTACAAAGACAGGACAAAAGGTAATAACCATGTGGAGGTGGAGCAGTGAAAGCAGGAATACAAGCACAGACTAGAGGCTGTTAATAGCACTGGGATCACTTGCATCAGTCA
>PVJS01001010.1:0-21704 GCA_004027185.1 Glis glis
GAGAGAGAGAGAGAGAGAGAGAGAGACAGGGAGAGAGAGAGAGAGAACTGAGGCTGGCCGCGAACCCGGATCCTCCGGTCTCTGCCTCCCAAAGTACTGGGATTACAAGCGTGCGCCACCACGCCCGGCTTCAATGTCTTAACAATTGACTATTTATTTATTTACTTATTTATTTTTGTGTGTTATGGAGATTGAACCTAGGAGCATTCTACCTTCGAGCTACACTCCCAGTCCTTTTAATTTTTTGTTTGGAAACAGGGTCTTGCTAGGTTGCTGAGAGTTTCACTATGTTGTTGGGGTTGTTCTCAAACCGGCAATCCTTCTGTCTCAGCCTCCCAAGTACTGGGATTACGAGTGTGCGCCACCACATCTGGCGTGGAACAATTGACCTTCAAATTAAAAACTTAAAAAAAATCTTACTAAACATAACTAGTATGTCTATTTGGTGTAAAAAAAGCACCAAATCAAGTCTTTGTCATGTTTATATATATTCTCAGCTACCTCATTTCTTCCCCATCCACTTCCCATTCTCAACAGGGTCAGCCACTCAGCTATTCTACCTCCTAACTACGACACATCACCCTCACTATAAGCTCATGCACTCTGGATATATGACCAGTCATCAATGTTTAATAGTTTTTCTTTAAAAATGCCCCAACTTGTCCCTTCCTTGGGTAGAGGAGCAACTTTCACTGTACCCCTCAGACAGACCAGCCTAATTCCCATGCCCCCCAGAGCAGCAGCCTCCTAACTCCCACCCCTCCTGCCACAGTGCCTGAGACTGGCTCAGACACATCAAATGGAACAGCAAGAACCAGGTCAGGAGCAAGGACAGGTTTCCAGGGACCAGAAGCCCTAGCGACCTCCTTTAATGTGAAGAGAAGATCAGTCAACAAAGGCTTGAGGTCCACAGGGCCAGGGGTACAAGCCGCTCCCCCCACCCCTTGATCAAGGACAAGGGGAGTTTCCAGGGCCATGCAGACTGCAGGTGAGGAGAGAGGCAGGTGCTGGGGGTGACATCAGAGGTGCATGGCTCTGTTCAGCTGCGTGCTGATCGGGCGCAGCTCTGGGCAGGAAGGGCCCTGGGAACCCTGGGAAGGGATAGGAGCACATCGTTATCCTGCTGATTCTAGACTTGAGAGGCCCAACACTCTGTTCATGTTTTCAGTATTTTTCTTTTTCTTTTTTAAATTGCCTTGAGAGCTCCAAGAGTCCTTATTGCAGGTCTTCTAATCCCCGCCCCTCTCAGAGAGTGACCTTGAAAGAGCCTCTGTGCCTTCTTATCAAAAGAACAGGCAGAGCTGATTACTGAGGAGCCACCAGGAGCCTTCACCTCTCAGCACTAGGATCCCACCATGCTGCAGCTCTTTGGAGCTGTCTGTTTGTGGTGGATGGATCCCCAACAGCTGCAGGGCAACCTCAGCCTCTTAGCAGACTGCCTGGCACACAGAACGCTTGTGGAATTAAATTACTAAAATGGGGCAGGCCAAAGGAGTACATTAAAAATGCCCTGGAGCATGTGAGGTAGAACAACTGTGGACTTCCAGAACAGCAGCCTGATAATCAGAAAAGAGACAAGTTGAGTGGACCCAGAGGTCACAAAGAGAGTCTCAGATAAGCCTTTTCAGACACATCCCCAAATCCTAGAGTTTCAGGAGTGACAAGCACAAGGCCTGCCTGTGGCCACTCTCCAGCCCTCAAATGGCAAATGCTGCTGAGCAGGCACAAGGCCTTCCTTCCTTCCTTCCTTCCTTCCTTCCTTCCTTCCTTCCTCCCTTTCTTTTTCTTGGTACTAGGGACTGAATCCAGGGGAATTCTACCTCTGAGCTACACCCCCAGCACTATTCTATTTTTATTTGATTTTTATTGTGGTAACTAGGGATTAAACACAGGGCCATTCTACCTCTGAGCTACATCCCCAGCCCCATTTTATTTTTTTTTTTTTATTTTGAAACAGGCTCTCACTAGGTTGCTGAGGCTGGCCTCAAACCTGCGATCCTCCTGTCTCAGCCTCCCAAGTACTGGGTTACAGGTGAGGCACGAGTTTTTCCCACTGAGCCCATGAACACTTTCAGCATCCTCAACACAGTGCTCCAGGAAGCTACAGATCAAAGATGGGCACTGAGGTGAAACCTACTTGCCATCCTTGGTGTAACACATTCCTCTCATTTCGAAAGGCAGAAAACCGAGACTGAGTGAACTTTCCAGGACACACCGTTATTTGGCGAAAGAGCTCAAAGGACAACCTGAATCTCTTGACTCCTTATCCAGTGCTTTTTCTAGTAAACTACCTCTGAACCTTGAAATGCCCATTTTCAATAATATCATCTTGGAAACTTATAAGCCTCCCCAGGATTTATGCCTCAGATGGTGCCTCACGAAAGGTCATGTAAGCATCCACCCTAGAGGAAATGGAGGCCTGAAATGTCTCACTGTTCCTGAAAGAATTTAAAGTCAGGGATAACCCTGCAGGTAAGATAGAAACTATAGCATAATTCTCTTTCCATCTCTGCTTCCTGTCTTTGCCTCTGTAGTGATTTCTCTAGAGGAGTCTAGCAACTGAACCCAAATGACCGCACCGTATCAGTGGCAAATGACTAGAAGAGATAAATACTGGAGCAAAATAGTAAACGTTTTTTGGCATTTTATGATTGATTTCTGTTGTACTGAGCTTTTTGCTCCATCACAAAAGCTTCTTTTGCATGTATTTTGCTCTTTCTGTGATTGTTCACCATTTCATAAGGGGAAAAAAGTCTTAATAAATCTTTTGTCTGTTTTGAACCCCATAGATTAAATTTTTTACCATGCTAATATACTATATTGCTGAAAGAAGATAATTATGTGATGAAATTAAGACATTCTGCAATTATATCTTGTAATATCATTAATTTCCAGATGCACACAAATTATATCTACCTCCAGAAGAATAGTAATTTCCTTTGTTTCTCTCACAAAAGCAGGTAATAACAATCTTTCTCCTGCAATTATTTCAGACAAATTTTCCAATTTGTTATCTTAGACCTCTTAGAGCAGTAATGATACATTATTTCAAGTTCCAAGTTTTACTTTTATCACTGTATTGCTAATGATCTTTTAGATTGAAAATTATGTTTTCTTTTTTAAAAAAGCATTGACACTCATTGTCATATCTCTCTAGTCTCTTCATAATCTTAGGAAAGAAATCATTAATGGTAATGAATGGATGGGCTTATTGAAGAAAGGATGCCATAGATAACTTGTTCCCATCTATGCTGACACAAAAACATTTCATACAAGACATAAATAGACAAAATTAATGGCACAGAACAAAAAAGCTTAAAGAGGCAGGCCCGTGAGCAGCTTGTAAAGTTATTCCAATCTTTAGTAGAATCTTGCATTCATAACAAGTCAACAAGTATTATTGAGCATTTTCCCCCCACAGACAACACAATTTCAGGGAACACAAATGTCATCGGACCCTCTAAGAGCCCATAGTCTAACTAGGGAGATAAGAATGAAAGAATCAGTATGGAAGAATGAGTAGTGATATAAAGCAAGAATTGCTTTAGTAATACGAGATTAATGACCAAGTGAATCGTATGGAAAGGAATCCTATGAATTCAGAGGGAAACAAGAACATGGGACTTGGGGAGTCTCAGGAAAGCCATAAAGTGAAGAAAAGAGAAATGGTCCAAGTTGAGCTTGGTAAGTGCATCCTCCATGCCTCCATCTCTCACTCTGACCTGCGTCTTTCCTCCTCTCAGCGGGACTCACCTTGCCTGGCCTCAGTATTCTTCTGTTTCCTCCTTGCCACATCACTAAGTCCCATGGACTCATCAATCACTATAGCTCTTAGGCCAGCTGAAATCTGAGTCTGCAGAAAATCCATGTCTCACCACTTGGACTTTGAATCTCACTATGCCTTTTGACTGGACTGATGTCCTTCTTTTAATCCTGGTATTAAATAAGTCTTTTCTATCCATATAGGTCAGTTAAAGAACAGATCGGGGAAATTTTCTCTTATCCCCTCAGTTGGAAGTCAAACATTCCTCCTTTGAAGTCCTGTAGCACCTTTCTTGTGTGTGTGTGTGTGTGTGTGTGTGTGTGTGTGTATTACTGGAGATTGAACCCAGGGGCACTCTACCACTGAGCTGAACTCCAGCCCTTTATAATTTTTTTTTTTAATTTTGAAACAGGGTCTCACTAAGTTGCTGAGGCTGGCTTCAAACCTGCAATCCTCCTATCTCAACCTCCCAAGTACTGGAATCACAGGCATGTGCCACCACACCTGGCTCTTCTCTTACCTTCATGAACAACATTTATTATTTAAAACCTTGAATGATGATTATTGCCAGCATGCTTTCTTGTTTAGGTATTTGTGCATTTATGGGCCCAGAGGCCTTATTTATATACATGACACCCCCTTTTGACCTTACCTGATTGGCCATAGGTGGGTAACTGCCTCTAGTTGGGCAAATCCAGTTTTCTTTTCCTGAAATCATAATTGAAACCTAGAGAAGCAAATGGTTTTTGTTGTTTGTTTGTTTGTTTGTTTGTTTTGGTTCTCAGATTTAAAATATATTAGGAGTCAAAGGCCACTGTCAAGAGAGTGAAGAGACAACCACTGCATGGAAGAAAAGTAGTCATTCACCTTATGTCTTACAAGGGTCTGGTGGGCACAACATATAAAGAACTCTGATAACTCAAAAACAAAAGACAAACAACCCAATTAAAATGTGGGCAAAAGATTTAAATAGATATTTCTCTAAAGAAGCTATACAAATGGTTAACAAGCACACGCAAAGGCGCTCAATGTCATTAGCCATTGGGGAAATGCGAATCAAAACCATGATGAAATACTATTTCACACTCACTAGGAAGACCATATCCCAAAATATGGGAAATAACAAGTGTTATTTCCCAAGGCGAGGATGTGAAGAAATTAGTACCCCCATACATTGCTGGTGGGAACGTACAAAGACGCAGCTGCTGTGGAAAATGGTTTGGTTCTTCAAAAAGTTACACATAGAATTACCATGTGATCCAGCAATTCCATTTCTTACTATATATCCAAAAGAATTGAAAGAGAGACTGCCATTGTTTTTCCTGTCCCTCAAGATCAGAGCTAAGCCTTCACGTGGCTGGTGTGCATTTCCCGTCTTTGACTTCCACACTCAGATTACGTTGCGTCTTTGCAACTCAGCAATCTGAATGGGTTTCTGTGACTCACCCAAAGATCCTCATTGTTCCTCGAGAGAATCCTGTGTAGGAGAATCCACTTCCACTTTTTTTTTTGCAGTACTAGAAATTGGACCCATGGCCTTGCAGATGTGAACCAAGCACTCTACCACTCAGCCACATATACATCCTTTTTTCTAAATTTTATCTTGAGATGGGGTCTTTCCAAGTGGCACAGACCAGCCTCAAACTTGTGATCCTCTTGCCTTGGCCTCCCAAGTAGCAGGGATTACACATGTGTACCACCATGCCTGGCCCATATCTGCTTTTTGTCCATAGGGCCCATCTACTCTAGTATCCAACTTTAACCAGCACACAGAATATGTGTATTAAAAAAGAAGGATGGAAAAATAGATTTAAAATCAACACAAGCGAAAAAAAACCCAACTTTTTGATCTAAGTAAAAACAGACCTAATGGAAGAAATTCCTCCCATTTCTCATAATTTAAATCAGGTTGCTTAGTAACCGTCTTCCTTAAAATGGTGCATTTATATAAAAAATAGTGTTTTTATAAGAAGCTGTGGATTTTCAAGCCAGGTTTTATAACCTCATGCAGACCCATATGTCTTTTTTTCTGGGCCAAATTCCAACTGGCTTGCAGAGGAGTGTGCACAATGAAAAGCAATACTGAGAGCACCGAGGGTCGGGTTGATAGAGGAGGAAGGATTTCAGTGGAGTGGTGATATCAAAAGGCTGCCTTAAAAAGGAGAAACGACCTTGACCTCGGTGTTGCAGACTGCACTTACTTTCTTGGAAAGAAAGCCATTGGGTGTCATTGGCAAAGGCTGTCACGCAATGGCTACGTGGGTCGGTGTTTTCATTAAGGCACATTAAGAAGTGTCCAAGGAAGGGAGAAAGGAACTGGCTTTTCTGGATTTACTGTCATAACTTTAAAACCTGCACAGAATGTAACCTATGAGATGCAACCATCTTTTTGCTTAATTCAATTTGGATATACATTCTTCATTACATATCATAATTGCATTATTATTACTTAATACTCGATTATAGTTCATTTGAATGGTACTTATCAGCTTTTGCTGGCCATCCCCAAGAATAGGGGTACCTTGAATCAAAGAATGAAACACTGTAATGATGTTTTTTTTAATTATCCATATCAATTTTTAGGACCCACAGGGAAAAATGTATATCTCATTATGTTGTTTCTGGGTTATGGCTTCTATCTCTGCTTGCTGCAGGACAGAGATGGGAAGGGAAAACACTCCATCTCAAACATTCTAAATCAGGGAACTCAAAAAGTCAAGTAGACAGCACTCAATTGGAGTAATTAGCAGAATAGTCCATCTAATGTCAAAGTGCCAGCAGGTAACCGAAGCCACATCTTGATTATTGCGCTGTGTAAATGCACTCAGAGCACAATATTCTACTACAACTAAAGAGCCCCTGGCATTTTCTAGGCATGTTTCCCCCCAAGAGCCCTGTTCAGTCATTTTCCCTGGGGTTATGATGGCTGGACAATATCTCTTTGGAAATAAATATGAATTTCAATAAGACCATAGAGGAGCATGTTTGAAGAGCTCCACCATGCTTGAGTTAGTCTGTTAATAATTTAGAGCACTTTTTATTTATGCTTGAAATCTCCATAATTGTGTGACAAGGATGGACATGTCACAGAAGCTGACAGGAGCACTTGAGTTATCCATTCCTGATCCCAGGGTTCAGCTGAGGTGCATCCTTCTTCATGTCATGATGACTGTGTATGTGCAAATGCGTGTGTGTGTGTGTGTGTGTGTGTGTGTGTGTGTGTTGAGTGTGAGCAATGAAGTCACCTGCAAAGTAATTGCACCATTTAGCTCCAGCTTAGCGACCACCCTAGGCAGGGGAGCTCAGGATGCACCCTTTCTGGGCCATTGGACCTCACTTGGGCAGCTAGCAGGGGACTCCAGAGATGGACAGAAACTTCCAGTGGTCCAGTTATTCAGGAACCACTTCCAATAGCCATCAAAGCCTGGCCCAGGGCTCATAGCCCAGCCTGTCAGACAAATGCTTTTTAGAACAACCGCTATCTGCTCAGAATGAAACCAGGCATGTTGGGGAATTCATAGTCTTACAATTTTATGGTTCCTACAGGTGGTGGACACCTGTAATCCCAGTACTTGGGAGGCTGAGACAAGAGGATTAAAGGTTCAAGACCAGCCTCAGCAACTTAGCAAAACTATTTCAAAAAGAAAAAGAGCTGGGAGTGTGGCTTAGAGGTAGAATGCCTCTGGGTTCAATACCCAGCACCCTGCCCCACCCAAAATTTATGGCTCCTATGCACATATAGCTTATATGGCACACCCAGATATTAAAAGTTTGCCATACTTCATTGAATTTCTTTTCATGTACACTATATTATTTCAGATCAAAAACCATTTTTTCTCCTGACAACAAACCACTTCTAAGTACATGAAAGAGATATATTTAGGAGATGGGCACGGCAATCTCAGCTCTGCCTCACTCGCTGGGTGATCATGGTCATGTCAATCTCTCTGGACTGCTAATTTTTTAGTTGTAAAAAGATACACACATACACACCACATGCTCTCTAGGTTACGTTAGCTTGCAATTCAGTATGAATGGAGAGTTAAAATCTCCAGTATGGGGTCATAATGTAATAAAGAGGCATACCGGTTAGGTTTAGTTTCTCAACAATTTACAGCACATTTTTATTTTCTTTTTTGGAACTGGGGATTAAACCAGAGGGGGTCCCCCGGCCATTTTCATTTTTATTCTGAAACAGGGTCTCACTAAATTGCCAAGGGTCTCGTTAAGTTGCTGAAGCTGGCCTCGAACCTGTGATCCTCCTGCCTCAGACTCCCAGTAGTAGGATTACAGGCATACACCACCAAACACAGGTACAGCACATTTTTTACAGCACATTTTCATCTCACTTGAAACTCAACTTCAGTTTTACTTAGAATTTAAGCATTTGAATATTTTGGGGGTCATTTAAGTTATGACATTCAACAAAATTCATATTCACCCACTATGAACTAGGTCCTGAGCTATGAGGTGGAAATAAATAAAGAATGAGGCCCCAGCCCAGTGTGGGAGAAAGTCAGTTTAGCCAGCCATTGCAGCACGCTATGAGGTGGTCCAAGCAGTAGGTGCTGTGGGGCACACAGGAAGGGCTTGAAGGGCTAAAAGAAGACATGACAGAGACAAAGTGAGCCAGCAGGAGGGAGGCAGAGGCAAGGTTGCTGTATGTGCCCAGGCCTAGGGGCAAGAGAAAGCACGGCGGCTTGGAGAGATAAGCAGCGCCAGAGCCCAGGGATGGAGAAGAGGACCGAGCAGCCACACAGCTGAAAAGGTCTGGAATAATTACTATTGAATGCAACAAACCAGAAATCAGAAAGTGAAAGTTAGCCGTGCAATATTCTACACTCAACACCTGGGCAACGATTTTCTTTTTACCTTTTTCTTTTTTTTTACCTTTGAAATTGTAAGCAACAATTTGAATTGGGCAATGATTTTCTAATTTGGCCATGCTAGGCATTGTCAAGAAAGTGATTGAATTGACCTTCCTAGATGCTGGGTGTGGTGTGAATATAAACTGTTACAACCACTTTGTAAAACAATTTTGAGACAATCTCCCATGGCCCGGCAATTTTGGTCCATTCATATCCAGAACCAGAAAATAACTCAAATGCCCTTTAAGAGTAGAATAGCTATGTAAATTGTGATATAGCCATAGTATAGAATACTATACAGCAATAGAATAAACCAGCTATAAATATGTGCAACAATATTATTGTAGATTACAAACTAAATGTTGGGGAACGACATAATATATAATACACACACACACACACACACACACACACACACACGCACACACATATATAAAATTTCCTTTATACAAAGTTGGAAAACAGAAGAAACTAAATTTTAGTCTTTTAGTCTTTGGAGATGCATAATGTAAATGGCAAAAATATTTTTAAATACAAAATTATCAAAAAGGTCAAGATAAGGTTATCTCTAAGAGAGGAGAGGGGTCTGTGATTTGGAAAGGGCAGAATAGTCATCCTGGGGTTTGACAGTGTTTTGTCCACTTAGGTGGAAGATAGTTTTCTGTGCCGGGCGTGGTGGCACACGCTTGTAATTCCAATACTTGGGAGGCTGAGACAGGAGGATTGCAGGTTCGCGGCCAGCCCCAGCTACTTAGTGAGGACCTCCGCAACTTAGTGAGGCCCTGTTTCAAAAGTAAAGAATAAAAAAATAGGGCTGGGGGTGTAGCTCGGAGGAAGAATGCCCCTGGGTTCAATCCCCAGTACTGAAAATAAATAAATAAATACATACATACATAAATAAATGAGATTTTTCTTAGAAATATGCATTAAACTGGACATATGTGTTATGCATTTTTCTCAATGTTATATTGCACCATAACAACAATAAGAATGTAATTCTAATCAAACATGACAAAGAAAGAGGTAGAGGAGGAGGGATGGGGAAAAAGAGAGAGAAGATTAACATGTACACTTGGTAGCTATCTTAGTCTGGTTTGTGTGGCTCTGCTAAATACCTGGGGCTGGGTACTTTATAAAGAAAAGAGGTCCTGGAGGCTGAAGAGCATGGAGCCCGCATCTGCTTGGCTCTGGTAAGGCCTCATGGTGATGGCGGCCCAATGGCAGGAGTGCATGCAGAAGAGAGATTCAGGGGAGGTGCCAGACTCACTCATAACAACCTACTCTCAGGAACTAATCCAGTGTCACAAGACCTGACCCACTTCTGCAAGACACCATTAATCCATTCAGGAGGGTGGAGCTCTATGACCCATTAGGTAAACTCTTACCTAACCTTTTTAAGAATTTAAGGTAAAACTCTTAAAGGTTTTACCACCTCAGCTATCCTGGAGATCAAGGTTCTAGCACACGAACTTTGGGGGACAAACCATATCCATTTAGCAGGATCCCTGATTATATTTGGGGCTATTGCAAGAGGTCTTTGGCCAAAAGATGTTTGGGAGTAATGGTGGTATCTGTGTGAAGAAGAACATGTTCGCTCATCCTGTCATGATTATTAAGTTGAGCCTTTCTCCTTGATGATGTTAACCAAGGATAGAAGAAGAATGGCACATAAAGACCATCCCCTCCCCGATCACTTGTGTCTTAAGGCTTCCTTCGCTTCTCCTGGGAGCCGGCTGCTGTGTTCCTGTGCCCCTTCACCCTGCCCATTGACAGGAAGACACTCTCAATCTTCTTTCCACTCAGTTCTTCAGCATAAGAGGCAGCCCAGCCACAAGGCTCAATACTACTTACTCATGTCTTCCCTCTGCTGTACTGTTGAAAGCTCTTTCGTGTGTTTTCTCACTTGATCCAGATGTGGGTAATACAGGTATTGTTCATAGATGAAGGGATGCAAAGAGCTGTCCAGGATCACACAGCTTGGATGAGAACGTGGGCCCCTGATTCTGCATGTGCTTCCATGTGCTGTCCGAAAGCTCCACGTATCTTCAGAGTGTAGGGTCCAATTCCCAAACCCCCGAGTTTAAGCAGCTCTGTACGCTTGTGGGAGCCACTAAAAGCCCAGAGATTCTATGGAGGATTTTATGTTAACAACATATTAAAGCTCTAGGTGACCAAAAAGCTAGAATTCATCTCAAATTCTGATCCCCTCAACTTTTGAGTTAGTTCGAACATCTCAGTAGAGCTTTATCTCTCTCTCTCTGATATGAACTTTATATGCTTTCTTCATTTCACAAAGCACTGAAGAAACAAAGGATTCGAAGACTTGCCAAAGGTTTTAGTCCTTCATTGTTTTATCTCAGAGGAAGGGGGAGAGAGTGAAAGATTCTCCTGTGTTTCAAAGATCCAATTTTTGGTGCGAAAGAGCAAATGACTCAGAACTGACCCCTTTGAAGCATGTGGTGAAGAATGAAAAAGAAACAGACAAGTGAAAATCAATACTTCTTTGCTATTATCTATCAATCCAGGGAAACCAATCCTGAATGTACATTTCTTCACCGCTTCAGTTGCTTCTCAATATCACACACTTATATCAAGATTTGGGACAAATTTTTATTCTGTGTTATAACATCATCAAGGAAAAATTTTAGTTCTTAAAATTTCTTTATTGCTCTGTTTGATTTTAAAGAAAAATGTACTGTGCTAAAATTGTAACTGGTAAAACAGACATGTTGGTGGGTGATCATTTGTGTTTCAAAATGTTACCTGTTTTACAAAAAGATTCATTGATCACAATCTTTCTCATACTACATTGTGAAACTGGATTCAGTGTCCCCCGAAAAAGATGTAATTACAACCTCTCAGGACACATCTATTACATAAAGTGAGAACCATTTGTATATTTATTTCAGTTACAAGTCCAACAAAGCCCTTTATAAAAATACTAGAAATTATTCTCTCTCTCTTTTTTTATTTCTCTCTCTGAAATATAAAACCAGCTTGTGCTGTCACCAAAGAAAAGAAACAAGAATATGGCAGACCCAAAGACAAAGTCAATATCACAAGTCATTTCATGGCGTAAAATTAAAATTAGAATTTTAAGTTATAATCAAAATTATCATCATAACAAATTAAAAGGATCTATAATAATAAATTGAAAGAATAATTTTGCTAGGTTATTACAAATGTATTCATTTAAGCTTATAATCTACTTAAAACATCAGGCAGATTTGCGGTATTATATAGCTCTCTGTTAATTTAGACAAAGACAGCAGTGTTGCTGAATTTTTCAATTTGGGCAAATATTCCACCTCGTTTTCTATATGAGCAGAAAGCCTGCTACTTTGCTTAATCTGGCCTCTTCAAAACCATCCTCCAAAACCCAGCAACAAAGCCACCCAGCATCTTCTAATCACCTAGCTTAATAAATGTAAAATTGCTTTGCCAACAGTCTTCATTGCTAAATGAGCATGGGCAATTTCCCTCACCTCTCTGAATTTCAGTTTCTCTGTTCATAAAAAAAAGATAATAATCAAGACTTACCTTTTAAGATTGTTATGAGAATTTAATTAAATGATATATTGAAAGTGTTTTTTGCACATTACCTAGCAAAACATGAATAGCAGCTGTTAGTACTTTTTGAGCTAGGGATTAGAGAACAATAGTGCTATCACTAACTCTCACAACTAGCTACAAGGTGAACATTGACCTTTAACTCTTGCAGGCCTTGATTTCTTCATGGCAATGGAGATCTTTTGGAGTCACTGACTCTACCATTTTTACTCATAATACTTCTGACACTGGATGTGTGGGTTTTCCCACACACACAACCAGTCCTCCGACTCGCTAGACTCCAAGTGGGCATCCTACAGTTCAAGTCACTTCTAACACTATCTACCCAGAGTTAGCACAGACCCCACTGTTAGGGGCTCAGTGCCACAGGCCTTCCTATTTCAGACACCAATTGTAAGTTCTAGATCTTCTGTACTTTTGACCAACTGGCTATCAATCAAGGTTCTCTTCACCCACTCCTCAGGTTTAAATTTCCTGGAGTAGCTCACAGAACATAGGAAGACACTTTACTTACTATTATCAGTTTATTATAAAGAACACAACCCAAAAACAATAAAATGGAAAAGCTGTATATGGTATGGCATGGGGTAGGGGAGGGTGTGGAGCTTCTGTGCCCGCTCCAGGTGCTCCATCCTCCCAATACCCTGCTGTGTTCACCAACCCGGAGGCTTACCATCTTTCCATTTTTAATGGAGGTTCCACCATGTCAGCATGATTGAGTAAATCATTGGGCATTAAGGATTGAACTCAATCTCCAGCCCCTCACCCTCCCTCAAGTAAAAGTAGGAATTAGTTCACAAGTTGTAACCCTCTTATCACACTGTTGGTTCCTCTGGCAACCAACTCCCATTCTGACATTGTCTAGGGCCCACCAGGAGTAACCTCATTAGCATAAATTCAGGTATAGTTGAAAGAGGCTTATTATAAGTAACAAAAGAAGCTCCTCTCACTCCTACTTCCCAGGAATACAAAGGTTTTAAGAGCTCTGTGCCAGGAACTGGGGGAAAGACCACATATGTATTTCCTATTACATCACAATATCACACTAACTCAAGACCCTGAGAGTAAGCAAAAAGATATACATATGAAATGTGCCAGGTTTAAGATAACAGAAAGGGTTAGAAACTGTTGGGAACTTGAGAGTTCTTCCCAACCTAAAGACACCTGCCAAACCACACAAATACAGGTCTCATTCTGTGGATGAGTTACCTGCTCGCAACACCTGGTAGATATGTAACAAGGACTTAGACTCTTCACTTGGACCCACAAATGTCCAACAGGCAACTAAAAGCAGGATGGAACATACAGATCTCTGCCTCCATTTTGCATTGGTCTCCTTTGCTCTGAGTCACCACTAATTCCAGGAACAACAGGTCTCATCAATAAACACCTTATGATGAGTTGAAACTATCCCCCAGGCAACAACAACTTTTTACTTGCTGATAAGACACTCCCTGCACCCTGCCACTGACCTATCCTGAGATAAGGGTGGACCAGATATGCCTGACCTGGTTTGCCAGCTGTGCAAACTTGCTATTCATGCAAACCCCCAGTCTTCCCTCATCCCCCTTTCTATAAAACCTAAAGTCATGGCCAATCCCTCCAAGGCCAAAGCTGTGAGTCCCTTTGCCTTCCTGGTGTGATTCCATTGATTAAAGCTCTTTTCCTGCTTTCACCATTATTTTTTCCATTGGGTTTTTGAGGCAAGTGGCCGGCCCTGATTTGTTGGGACCCCCAAAATTGGGCCTCTGGTCTAGGACTCCAATAACAGACACTCAATATTCTTTTCAGCTCTGGTATTCTCTTAGTCTTCTTTTCCATTTCTTCCCCTTCCTCAAATCTGCCCCAGGTTGATTAGCAGTAGTTCAACCAAACAGGTGGGTGACTTTTGACATTATCTCTAGAGTCCGAAGTGCCCCTGTTCCCTCATTTTTCACCTCCCGAGGCGCATATGTAATTAAAGGTCTGGGCTACCTACCACTCAAAGGCTGATATTCAGGAGATAAGAGTTGGTAGTGTTAGGTAGTTAGCCAGAGATGAGCAGGGCAGGAAAGAAATGGGACGGGGAGGAGCCTTCCTAAGAAGAGGCTCTAAGGAGATTGCCCCACCCAGCTATGGTCAGAGACTCCCAGCCCATTGCATTGCAACTTAAACACCAATGGAAAATTCCAACATGGCAAATTTAGCACTGAGCTATAACCACCCCAAATTACTATGCATGAGGATGGGTGGGATTTCTGGACAATATAAAAACTCACCACGTGGCAGGCTCATCCTTTTTTCTATTTCAGCTCCTGGACCAGCCAGCTCTGTGACCCCTCCTGGTGAACACACCCGATAAAACCCATTATGCTCACCCCATCTGTGTCCTCAAATGAAATCTTTCTTTTGGGGAAACAAGAGCTAAGGACAAGAGGAAGAAATCAGGCTTATTTGAGGGGCCCACAATCTAGAGAAAACAGAGAGGCTATCATCTCAAAGATCCATCTTTTGTGCTCAGGTTCACAAAAGGTCTTTTATAGGGAGGGACAGGAGGAGGGAGGCAGGGAGCTATGTGCTGAGCTGGACTTCTTCATCTGAGGATCCTTTTCATTCTTCACTGGAACAAGGAAATGGACCTCCTGGAGCCAGCGCCTGTAGTTCTTTTTAAACAGAACTAAAGACTAAGGAGGGGCATTTCAAAGTTCTGGATTCTGTATATCTAAAGAAAGATTTAGCAGTTCACATCTTTACCATCTAGGTGGGGCTTCTCTTCAGCTAAAGGATGAGGGAGGGGCAGAAGGGCATAGGGAGGGGAAGAAAGGGACGACTCCAAAGGAGCTGTGGCCCGTTACACACCCGCCTCCCACCCACGCACACAGACCCTCTCCTGAAACTCCCAGGTCCAGTGTCTTTTTCACATGAGCTGTGCACACGTTCCTGAGGGCTCCCTGCCAGCTGCCTTTCTCCTTGTGAGTGAGTGAGTGAGGAGAGACGCATCCTGCATATGTTCTGTTCAGCGCTCACCTCTCTGTGAACATTCAAGCAAAAGTGTACCAGTACAAGTTCCCACTTAAATGTATCCCATTTCAGGTTTCTGGATTTTTCTTGGTTCCCTGAGCAAACAGTGCAGTCAGATTGCTTCCTAAGTCCATATCACGTAAGGCGTATTCCAAGGTGCTGAACTGTTTTCATCCTTTTGCTTCCTGTTCAAAGTCTAGTTGATACAGAAAAATTCCTTAAAACCCTCCCTTCCTAGGTTATCCACAAACTGCCGACAGCATATAGTAACAACACTGCGGGGCTCAGAATGTACCAAGAACATCCTATGCCTACAAAAAGAAATAAAACACAAAGAGGAAGAAAAGAGCTAACTACTTCTTTCAGGCCTTGTTATTTGAGAAAAGTCCTTTTCAGATCTCTTGCATTACCTCAGAAATGAAGGCAAATGCTTTAATAAGGGTCATATAATACTTTGAAAGGCCTCTGGCCACAGCATGGGTATTAAGCCCTTGGGAAACAGTGGGATTCTCTTGAAGTTTATGGAACAATTATGCCCCCTGAGAGCCATCTTAAATTGAAATATAAAAAACTGGTCACTCTAGAGAGCAAAATATGATTGATTAAGGCCTAAAATCTGTGTTGTTTGGGTCTCTCATCTCTGGCTCTTTCTGACCTATTCTGCAGTCCCACAGAACACAGGTTGGGTCTTACAAAAGCTGTCTGACCCCCTAGTGATGACGAACATACAGTAAAATGAGCTCAGTACAGAGTTATGTTTTTCTTTTCTTAATCCTCCCAGTAAGACTAAATTCCAAGAGTGGGATAGGAAAAGGGAGGTGGACAGTGGAGGAACGCGAGCAGGCTGCAAAGTGAAAGCCACACTGGGTGAGGCTGAGGAGTCATGAACAAACAGTGATCGAGAGCGGGAAAGCCCCAGAGGGCCCTTCCCAAGTGATTTGTACTCATTTGCCCAAATCCTGAAAAGTCCGAGCTATCTGAGTATTCGTTTCAATACATGGAAATGTACGCATGTTATAGATACAATAGCTAGATAGTCACGGGGGGGGGCACCAAGACTGCTCTCTAAACCTGATACAGGAACAACCTCTGAAACGTCAGTCAGCTCTTGCTTTTTGACTCACTTTCATGCCATTTTCTTTCCTGTAGGGCATTTCTAGAAGTCGAGCCAAGTCTGTAATAGGGAAGGGCCTTGAAATCATCCTTTTTCCCTGTGGCATTGAAAGTTCACGGTCTGCTGTACAAACGATTTAATTAGTGGAGTTCTCAACAGGCTCTTCTGGCCAAAACATCAAGGTTTTCCCTCTCTTGTTGCAGGCTGGGACACTGGAAATCACAAAAAGGAAGAATATACAATAAACAAGCGCCACTGTTGATTGGTGACGTTTGCTGTCACTTTACAGTTTAGAATTTGGAATGCTAGCCTTACATAGTCCGATTAATCCCTCTGGTATTACCTGTAATTTGGGTAAAAGGACAATAGATTGGAGGAAGGAACAAATTAAATACTTTTGACCGGTGCAGGGAAGGAGTATGTCCAAACAGCAGTCTTCCTAGCTAAACTGAGCTACATCACTCCCCAAAGCCCCATCCTACATGCAGAACCTGAGCGTCCCAGATTCAGAGTGGAGCCCACTACAAGCCAGTGAGGAGAAAAGCCACTAACTGTTCCGTAAAGTCTGATCATTTTGAAGTCTGCAGAAGAAAGACCCTTGAACCTATACTTATGGAACCTATATGTTTATTTGAATCTGAATGCACATTTGTTGATACTGAGTAATTGTAGTTGTGATATTTTAATGAAGATTCTGCTTTGACTTCTAAAAATCAATATTACTCTTGTCTTCAGGATAAACTCACTGGGGTGAGACAATGGAACTAAAAGGTATGGATGCCTTCATGTCTCTCTTGGTTCTTAGTGCCCCCACTGCATTCCACAGACAACAGTAATGTTCCCTGCCAGCGATCGGGTGTGAGTGCACCAATTTCTCCAGGATCTTGTCAGCACTAGATTTTTGTTTCACTTTTAAGTAAATTGTAAGAAGGAATTTCAAAGTTACTCTACTTTCACTGCAGCTTGAAGTAGTTTTAAAGTAGCTTTATCTCATTAATTATACCAAAAGGAAGAAATTGGACTTCTTCATAACAGCATAGCTTCCTTTCAAGAACTCATTTTCTGTACTTGTGTAGTCAGTCCTAAATTAGGCTATGGATTTTTAAATAAAGTATAGTACTGAGTCAATTATCCTTCTGCTCTCTGCTCTATTTTAGGAACAACAACAAAAAAATACTGTTACTAGAAGCAGTAATACTACTACTGCCACCAGGAGAATGGGTTCTTCGTTCTGGCTAATTCATTTGTCAGATGGGTGAGCTGGGATGAGTACTTAACCTAGGTCCTCAGCCTCATCTTCTATAAAATAGGAATGCTATTTGCCCTGTTATATTCACAAGATTGAATTGTTTTAAGTATTGTGTGAGATAATAATTATAAGAGTACTTTGAGAAATAGCATTTATTAAGATTATAACAAGTAATTATTTGTGTTATAACAAATAACAATAATAATAGCCCAGAAGTTTGTCAATATTAAAGTTACTGTGTGTAAGAATTAGAAGGTTCAGAATCTAAGAAGGATTTAAAAGCTCTAGTACAAAAAAAAACCCAGCAATAATTCTGTCATTTCCTACCCCTTTTTGGGTTTTTCTAAGACAACATGTAGTTTTCAAATAGGTTTACATATGGTGTCAATTCTCCTGAACATCAAGTAAATATGAATTAAATTTGATGTTTATCAATAAAATAATAAAAAATTAGCATATGTACACATGATGCACAGCAGATGAAATCCACAAATCCTCCCCAAACGGAAGCATATTGGAAAAGCAGCCTGTGCTGAGATGGTTCATATTCTAAACTATAGGTATTGGATTTTCTGATGCTCTTGTAAATTATATTTTTTATCCATTATCTAATTGTTACTAAAGAGTACAATATATTGAGAAGAGAAAACAAAGAAGCTTTAAATAAATAGAGAGAAAGTCCAAGTTAATGGTTTGGACAATGCAAGATTGTTAAGATCTCAGTTATCCCCAAACTGATCTATGGATTCAATGCAATTTCAGTAAAAAACTATCAGACTATCAGATTTATGTGTGCACATGTATATGTGTGTGCAAATTGACAAAGTCGATTCTAAAATATATATGGCAATGCAAAGAGCCTAGAAGAGAGAAAGACAAGTTAAAGAAGAAAAACTTGGAAGATTCACACCACCAGCTTTTAAGACTTACTCTAAAGCTATAGTAATTAAGACATGGTGATATTGGTACAATGGTACAAAATAGAGAATTAGAAATAAATTCTCACAGGTATAGTCACTTAATTAACAACAATGGCAACACTGCAATTCAGTGAAGAAAGAATGGTTATTTGAACAAACAGTGCTAGAGAAACTGGATATCCATATGGAAAAATTGAAGAATAAACTTGGACCCAGTCTCACACCGTATGCCAAGATTAATTCAAGATGGTTCATAAACCTAAAGGTAAAAACTAAAATAATCATGCTTGAATAATCAGAAGAAAATAGGAGGAATATTTTAATGAACTTGGGATATGCAAAGATTTCTCAAATAGAACACAAGAAACATTTAAAAAGAAAAGGATGCCGGGCGTGGTGGAGCACGCTTGTAATCGGGAGGCGGAGACCGGAGGATCCGGGTTCGTGGCCAGCCTCAGCTCTCTCTCTCTCTCTTTCTCTATTTAGTGAGGCCCTCCACAACTTCGTGAGACCCGGTTTCAAAATAAAGTATAAAAAATAGGGGCGGGGGTGTAGTGCGGAGGTACAACGCCCCTGGGTTCAATCCCCAGTACCGCAAAAAAAAAAGAAAAGGATAAATTAAATTTTACTAAAGCTTAGTAAAATTAATAACTAATCTTAATGGACACTAATCATTAAAAAGGCAATCCACAAACTGAAAGGTGATATTTATAATATCTGTAGTAATAAGCACATACTGATATACACGTCATATTTATGTACATTAATATAATTATATATATACACAATATGTACATGCACCATTATATATAATTATTATAAATTTACATATATGCATGATAAAAAAACTTGCATCAAGAAAATATAAAGAGCCACAAATCCATAACAAAAGAGCCAAGAAACCCAATTTAAAATGGGAAAAAGACTAAGAGAGGCATTTCTTGTCCCTCCTCACAAAAGAATATCAGAATAATCAGTATGCATTTGTGTGTGTGTGTGTGTTCCAGTAAAACTTAATTTTTAAAAAAATTTTTTGGTGAAGCTGGGCGTGGTGGCGCTTGCTTGTAATCCCAGTATTTGGGAGGCTGAGACAGGAGGATCACAGGTTCGCGGCCAGCCTGAGTTACTTAGTGAGGCCCTCCACAACTTAGTGAGATCCTGTTTCAAAATAAAGAATAAAAAATAGGGCTGGGGGTATAGCTCAGAGGTAGAATGCTCCTGGGTTCAATCCCCAGTACTGCAAAAAAAATTGAAATTCAAAGTGATGTAAAGTGATGTATTCATCATGCACACAACATCTCTTGGAGTGTTTAGCCTATAAGCATTTAAAAATATAAATTTAATTTGTATCATGGAATTTATAAATGAAAGTTATGATGAGATACAACTGCATGTTCTCCAGAATGGCTACAATTAAAAAGGATGAAAATAACAAGTATTGTAAAGGACATGGAGCAATGGGAGCTCACATTTTACTGACAGCAATGTAAATTGATAGAATCACTTTGGAAAACATTTGAGTGCATCTAATAGAGCTAAAGATAAGTCTACCCCATGAATCAGCAATTCTGCTCCTTGGTACAAGCCCAAGGAAAAATGTGTAACTATGTCTATCAGAAGACATGCACAGATTTATTTATAATAACTAAAATCTCTAAATACCCAAATTTCCTCAACAGTAGAATGGATAAATGAATTGTGACATGTTTATGTAATAAAATACTACTCAGCAGTCAAACAAGGTCACTGATACATGCAACAACACAGATGACTCTCACACACATTACATTGAGAAAAAGAAAAAATCTAGACATACTGCATGTTGTATGGGTTCATTTAAATGAAGGTCAAGAACAAACAAAACTAATATATGTTTATTAGAGGTTGGAATAGTGTTTTGCCTCTAGGGAACTACTGATTGGGAAGGCAGATGAGGAAACTTTATAAGGTGAATGAAACAGTCTATATTTTTATCTGGGTGGTTATTACAAGGGTGCATATACATGTAAAATTCATTAAGCATACACTTAAGATGTGTTCGTGACTGCATGTAAGTTATATTTCATTAAGAAATAAAGGAAGAAAGTAGTCTTTCACTTAAAAGTTGGTCTCCTCTCTGAAATAGAATTCTAGACTCTTGGTGTTGGAGGATCTTGAAGATCAGGCATCTCATTTAATAGCTGAACCTAAGGCCTGATGGTTACAGGGTCTTGCACAAGGCCAATAACAAATTATGACAAAGGTAGGATCAGATGACAGGACTCCTAATGACCTTGTCTTTTCTTCTCTTGCACTCCACTTCCCCCAAAGGACTCCTAAGAATGATGCTGACACTGAAGTGAGCCTTCAGACAACTCCTCCATCCTAGTAGGATGCCTGTGGAACTTTGTCCATTCATCCCCTTTGCTGGAATTCTCTTAATCCCCCTCCACATCATCACCAACATCACCTCCACATTCCTATCACCAACTTTTCCTTCAAAGCTCTGCTTAAGCCTCCCCAGTTGAGAGATGACTTTATCCTTTCCTCAGTAGAATTGGTTCCTCTCCATATCTGTGGTGTAACACCTATTCTTTTTATATCAGTATTTGTTAGGTATCTACTATGCACCAGGTGCTGTTGTAGATGTTTGGGATTCAGCAGTGAAGACACACAAAGCTCCTGTCTCTGTGGACCTTACATTTGGTTGGTAAAAAATAAAGTTATGAATTTACAAGGCCATAAAGAGTAGGGTCAGGAGACAATAACAGGAGTTCTCTTTAGATCAGCTTGTCTGGAAAGATCTCTCTGAGAAGGTATCATTTCAGCAAAGACCTGAATGAAGCAGGTTATGAGTCTCTCTGGGAATGAGACTCTTCAATGCATCTGTTCTTATGTCTATTTTCTTCATGCAAGAATCTGATTGACTTGAGAGCAAAAATGGTGTCTTAACTCATCTTTCTATTTTGGGTCATTGTAGAGACCCAAAAATGTATATTAAAAATAAATGAATGACATAAGCAAAAAATGGAAATATAAGTAAATTGGACTTCATCAAAATCTGAAACATTTGTGTTTCAAAGGACACTATCAAGAAAGTGAAAGAAAATCCACAGGATGGGAAAAATAGTTACAAATCATATACCTGATAGTGTCTATGTCTATAAACCTGGGATATATAAAAGAAAGTTCTGCCGGGCGTGGTGGCGCACGCTTGTAATCCCAGTACTTTGGGAGGCGG
>PVJS01001010.1:21804-107778 GCA_004027185.1 Glis glis
GGTGTAGCACAGAGGTAGAATGCCCCTGGGTTCAATCCCTGGTACCGCAAAAAAAAAAAAAAAAGTTCCTAGAACTTAGCAAAAAGACAAACAACCCAATTTAAAATTGGTAAAAGATCTGAATAGATATTCCTTAAAAAAGATATTCTAATGCCAATAAGCATCTGAAAAGATGCTCAATATCACTGTCATTAGAGAAATAGAAATAAAAAAACATGAGATACCACTTCACATTCGCCAGGATGGTTATAATAAAAAAGACAATTACAAGAGTTCACCTGGATGTGGACAAATTGGAGCTGTCACACATTGCTACTGTGAATGCAAAATGGTGCAGACATTTTGGGAAATAGTTTACTTGTTCCTCAAAAGTTAAACTTGGAATTGAGATAGAACCAAAAATATCCCACTCCTAGACCTATACCTGAGAGAACTGAAAACATATATCCACCCCAAAACTTGTACGTGAATGTTCATAGCAACGCTATTTATGATAAACAAAATGGGGAAACAACTAAAATGTCCATCAATTGATGAATGGATAAAGAAAATATCATCTATCCAAACAATGACATGTTATTCAGTCATCAAAAGGAAGTGAAGTGCTGCTGCCTGCTATGGCACGGACGGGCCTTGAAAACAACACGGTACGGAAAGAAGTCGGGTGGGAAAGGTCACATGCTGTGTGATTCCATTTATATGTCCAGAATGGGCAAATCCAGAGAGACAAAAAATAGATAAATGGTTTCCAGGACTTTGGGGGTTGGAGGGCTAGAGAATAACAGCCAATTGGAATGAGTTTTATTTATTTTACTTACTTTTTGGTACTGGGTATTGGACCGGGGAACATTCTACCTCTGAGCTACACCCCCAGCATTTTTTTTTTCTTTGTAACAGGGTCTTGTTAAGTTGCCAAGGGTCTCTCTAAGATGCTGAGGCTGACCGTGAACTTGTGATCCTCCTGTCTCAGTTTCTAAAGTACTGGGATTACAGGCATGCACCACCGCACCTGGCTGGAATGAATTTCTTCTTGGTATGATGGAAAATATTCTGGAATTAGAGAGTCACACAACTCTATAAATAAGATAAAAATCACAGAATTGTGCACTTTAAAATAGTGAACTTTTTAGTATGTGAATTATATCTTAATTTTATTTATTTAAATTTTAAAAATAACGAGTAAACAAAAAGATAAGTAAAAGCCTAGGAGACAACTCAGGCTTGTATATTATAACGAATATGAACTTCCAAAAGGCTATAGCCACTGTGAAATGGCAAAATTCCCCCATTTGGTTCCCACAGTTCTTCCTGCACTTGCTCAAGAGGCTGCCAGCTGCAGCATTCCGGGTAACAGCATCTAGCCCATCATTACTTGATGCAGTGAGCCCAAACCAGGGCCCTGGCCACAAAGTTGAAAAGTCGTGAGAACATACGCTGCTGCCATGGTTAGTTGAGACAACACCCTCACATCACCTGATTACAGTTCCTCACAGCCCTGCAATTCTACAGGGGGGAAACTGAATCTGAACAAAAGATATGGGGGAGTTCATTCTATAACAAGCCAATCAAAGCAAAGGAATAATAAAAGAAACAGAGAGAAGAAGACTTTGAACAAAAGCAGCGAGCGCTTTTGATCCTGTTGTTTATGTCAGAAATCAATAGAGATGTTTTCTTGCACTTTGGAGGGTGAGAATTGGAATTTGTTGAAATTGGATCTTGAGCCACTTAGGGCTCCCCGCCCCCCTTGGTACTGGAACAATGGCACATATTCTGTTGACAAGAAGCGCTGACCACTGGGGCAAAAATTGCAACAATTGTTGTGATTTTATTCTCAGTTCTGTTTTCAGGATTGTATAAAATAGGCTCAGAGGCATTAATGGATGGTACACAAAGAAAGCCTGTAAGATAGTTGTGGAAATATGTAAAATATACCCTGTAATGAATGCTTATTTCCACAAATATCATCAAACTCTGATGTTAACCGGAAGGTATAAGAGAGAGAACACCATTGCAAACTTCTCCAAATGGAACTATCATCTCAGAAACAGGAAATGATTATGGTAAATGAATGATCTTGCGATAAAACAGTTTTGCGCAACAAACCAAAATTAGGATGGCGGTGCATGTTAGCTTGCTTTATATGACTTTGTTTTAATTAAGGTCTGATTACCACAGCTGCTACTCATTTCCCTAATAACAGTGCTCTGGTGTATCAAAACAAGAGAACTTCAGGGCTGGAAGCATGGAGCCTGAGTGGAAGAAGGAGCACGTCATGGTAACCTTCAGTGCGAGGCCTGAATCGCTGTAGGGCTTTGCCTAAAGCCCCATGAAATTCATGGCAAAGACAGCATTGTGTTGAGCTAGGGAATAAGAAGCAGCTGTCCAGTGATGTCTCCAAACAGGCCGGTGTAGGCTCTGCATTCCCCTGTCATGATTCAGAAAATGCTTCACCAGAACACTGCCTAGCTTGGGTCTCTGAGAGATTCCCTGTTTCCCCTTGAGCAAACACTGTGATCCGGTTGAAATGAGGACATTCAGAATTACGTTCTTCCTCAGCAGGAGAATTTATTTCCATGTTCTTTTATTTGAATGGACATAGTATCTGTAATAGGCTTTTCTAGGTTGATGGGCCCTTTCAGTTGATGTGCAAGGCAGTTCTAGATTAGACCAGTGCTACAAATACAGAGAATAATTTCCCAGTTGTAGCGTGTGAGAAGTTCTGTCTAATGGAAAAATTCACACTGGCCAATCCCTAATAGGCCTAAATTTTCTCTCCTCAAATCCCATCCCAGCCACCCTCTACCCTTTGCCCTTGGCCTGAGCTCTGGTGTCTAAATCATAAACCATGCACAGGTATGTTCTCCATATGAGGGAAGGTTTGATCAATCCTGATGAAAAGCAGAATTCTTCTGGTTTGGGAGCAGAAGATGTTGGACCATGATAATGCTTGCATTGGAAAATTTTTTCTATCTGTCTCACCCTCATCTCCAAGGCAGGGGCCCTCCCCTGAAGTCACTATTTCATTCTTTCCTTCCTTCTCTCCTTCCTTCCAGCCTTTCTTTTGCTGTGTGTGTGTGTGTGTGTGTGTGTGTGTGTTACTAGGGATTTAACCTGGGGGCATTCTAACTCTGAGCTATACCCCCAGCCCTGTTTATTTTTTATTTTGAAACAGGGTCTGGCTAAGTTACCACATGCTGGCCTCAAACCTGCAATCCTCCTGTCTCAGCCTCCAAAATATTGGGATTACCGGCAGGCACCACTGCACCAGGCTCCATTTGATCCTTACTTCATGACTAAATCTGATTGGCCTAGCCAAAACCAACCATGAAATCAACAATACTGGGGGCCTGAGTAAGACATAAATTTTTAAAATCTGGAAACAAACAAAACAAAAACAACCCCGCTATTTTGGTCATCCTTATACAACCTCTGCATTTAGAGTAGAAATCAGAATGACTAGATTCTGAATGTCAAGGTATTATTGTTCAGTTTCACAGTTAATACCTGGCTCCATGGCTATTGGTTTTCCTACATTTTATAAACCTTTTCTGCATCTTATAGAAAAAAGAAACTTTTTTTTTTTAATCTGAAGGAATCTATCTCTGTTCCTATAACCTGATGAAGCCTAACAAGACAAGGAGTTTGGGGCAGGAATTTCATCTATTTGTCACCAATATATACACAAGGCCTGGGCTAGAGTAGGGGCTCAATAAGTATATAGCAAATGAGTGAAACTTTGTGGTAATTTCTAAAATTTTTTATAATTATTCCTTTAGAAGCTAGGGCCAAGTCATCATAAACAGTGTTAAAGAGTGGAAAGTAAAGAGACTTATAGTATCTCAGAAAAAAGAAAAACAAATGGACTTGAGCACTTGATAAATGATTTATCAACAGAAAGCAAGTCATTCCTCAGTGTCCATGAGGAACTGGTTCCAAGACACCCCAAAAAAACAAAAATCCACAGTTGCTCAAATCCCCTATATAAAATGGTGTATTTGCACATAAAGTATGCACATCCTCCCATATATTTTAATCACCTCTAGATTATGATAATACCTAGCACAATACAAGTGTTATGCAAATACTTGCTATACTATATGTTAAGAGAATAGTGACAAGAAAAAAAAGTGTGCATGCTCAGTACAGATCCAATTTTTTCCAAATATTTTCCACCCACAGTTGATTGAATCCATTGGTACAGAACCTACAGATACTGAAGGCCAAATGCAACTTGATTCATGCCACAAACTCAGAAAGATCATAAAAGAAAGTCTCCAGTTTACCTCAGAAGGCAGGGGTGTGGGATTTGAGGTGGTACTGACAAGAGGATTGAACAATTGTACAAAGAGCAATTAGACACCCAGAACCCATCCCTAGGCTATGCAGCAAGGCAATTACTCTTTCTCACTGCAAGTAAGAAAGTAGATCCTTGTTCTCTGGATAAAATGAAGCAGAGACCTGAGGACATTGGGCACAGCTGAGAATGGATGTGAGGCACCTCAGACTTCTGGGGGATTATAAGAAAGTCTACTTATTGATGAGTCAGACAGCCAGCCCCTTTCATTTCCTCAGCTCCCACACATCAGGCTGACATCCCCCTAGCAGAATAATGAATTTCTTCTTTGGAGGAACCATCCAAAGGGAAAATTTCTGCAGATGCTGATACTGGGAAAATACCAATGAAACACTCTTCCCCCCACCCCCATCCAGGGAGACAGCTCACAATGAAGCTCAGTAGTTGGAAAGTCTCACCATACAAGTCAAGCTGCTAACAAAATAGAAGTGGTTCACTCTAAAATACAAGATAACCAAGGACCACCAGACAGAGGAACACTACTAATGTGAAAAGACAGCAGCAAAGCAAATAAGCAAAAATCAGAAACAGGAAAATGAAAGAGTACATGACATGCAGGAAACTATATAAAAATTTTTGTAATAATGCAATTATTATCATCTAGTCTGAGAAGATATCAAATCATGGAACAAGAACAGGTGCTATCAAAAAGAAACAATAACATACATTAGCTGCATAATTCCATTTGCCAGTCACATCCTATTTAAAAGCCTTCCATGAATACTCACTGCACTTGTAAAAAAAAAATTCAATCTCCTTATGTGGACCTACCATAAGGCTACCCTTGCTTGCTTCTCACATCTTTCTCTGACCTCTCCTGTGTTGCTCTCACCCTCTCTTCTCATTTCCGGTGCCATTGACCTCCTTTCAGTTTCTCAAATGCCCCCAAGCTCCTCCTCCGCTATTAGCACCTTGCATGTGTTCCTCTCTCTGTCTGCAGATCTTCCCTTTACTGTGCATGGCTGCTACTGCTCATCCTTTAGATCAGCCTACATCTCTCCCCTTCATGGAGACCCCCCCGTCCACTGAGCTGGGGTAAGCTACTCTTCCCATTAGCTCTGTCTTAGCCCTACACTTGCTTCCTCCATGAAAGTTACTAACAACAACTGCATTTTTTTCTTTGTTGACTTGTTTTGTGTCTAACAAGTGGACACTTGTTAAAAACTTCATGGGAGGGGGCGGGAAATTAGGGACCATGTCCGTGATTACCATTAACCCTAGCACTCCTCAGAGAGTGAAGCACATAGAGGGCCCTCAGTGACCAAGTGAATATCCAAGGGGTACAGAGCTGGGGTTTGCACTACAGCCTAAGCTCTGCTTCTTACTAGCTGTGTGACTTCAAGTTACAACTCACTTTCTCTGACTCCATTTCCTCATCCATAAAGTGTGGATGCAAGCTGGATGTGGTGGCGCACTCCTGTAATCCCAGTATTTGGGAGGCTGAAACAGGAGGATCGCAGGTTTCAGGTCAGCCTCAGCAACTTAGTGAGACCCTCAGCAACCTGAGAAACCCTGTTTTTAGAGAAACCCTGTTTTTTTTTTTTTAAGGTCGGGTATAGCTCAGTGGTAGAATGCCCCTGGGTTGAATCCCTAGTACCCAAAAGGGGGGGGGTGGAACTGGCCACCTCCTAGTTTTGTTGTGAGTAGTAAATTACCTAACATATCTTAGAATAAATGTAACAAGAATTAAAAGAGAAAGCAATATGCCTGGCACATTGTAGAGACTCAGTAAGCGCCATTTATATTAACATTTCTTCATAGCCATCCTAGATAATTTTGAAACCACCTCTTTGTTTATTCATGATAATACCATGGAAAGCAACCCCACCTTTTTCACTTTAAATCCTGGAATTAGGATGTGGGAATGTACATTAATCTAGGTGAAGTTTCTTAAACTCTGAATATTGTCAGCCTTGCTAAATTAGCCTGTCTATAAAGGATAATATCAGGATAAAATGAAAGGCTATTCAGTTGAAGTTCAGCTGATAATTGGGAATTAATTGAAGTTAGCGAAGAATTCTTAATGGGTTTCATCAATACGGTGTAGTGTTTTACTTGCCTTATTAATCGATGTAGCTCAGAAGCTGGACGATCTCATTAGGGGACATTTAGGCCTCCTGCAAATGCGCCGAGGGGCCTGGAGTTCAAGGTCTGCAGCATTAAGGTGGGGTCTTGTGACCTGTAGGGCAGTGTTTCTCAACCTCAGTTTGCACCGAGATTACCGGGAGGGCTTACAATCCCAGAGTACTCCAGTTTCTGACTCAGAAGGTCTGGTATAGGATCTGGAGGTTTTCATTTCTACCTTCTGATGAATCCCCAGGTGATGCTGATGCTGCTAGTACAGGGCCACACCCTGAGAGTGTGTAAGAACCTGCTCCCTGAGCAGCAGGAAGCTGACACCACGAGAGTTTCAGGGCCACCCCGATAGCAATATCTATCAACAATAAATCCTACATGGTTCATTCATTCAGTGAGTACTCCTTGAAGGTCCAACTAGGAAAACAATAGAAATAACTTAACTACCAGGAATTGGCTATACAGGTGATACAGGGTCTGAATACTCAAACGGGGTGTGGTGAGGAACCCCAGAGAATAGCAACAGGAGGAAGACCTTACAGTCCTAGATCTTGGGGACGGAAGGAGAAGGTGATGTTTCTAGAATCCAGGGGCAGCGAGCGCTAGGGAAGCTGGAAGCAGAGTGGGGCCTGTTGATGAAACTGGAGCATAGAGAAGGTGCGGTTGCAACAGAGGACATAGCCCTGGGCAGACAGAAAAGGAGGGTTAGAACCCATGAGTTCTCTGCACTTACCTTTGGCCCTCTCTACACACACACACATGCGTACATGCACACACACACACACACACACGGCAGAGGATGGATCTGAGGGCAGACGGGCACAGGTTCTTCCCACAGGATCTACTGAACAGCTAGTGCTGGATGAGACAGAAATGGTCCCTATCTCCCTCACCTTACAGTCTAATAGAGTGAATGTGAGTCTTGCAGCCCTCTAAGTACTGGCTTCCACGAGGCCTTTGCCCTCTAGAGGAGTATTATAGACTGAAGATTTGTGTCCACCCACCCTCACCTTCAAATGTTGAAATCTAATTTCCATTGTGATGGTCTTGGAAGGTTGGGACCTTTGGGAGGTTACTAGGCCATGAGGGTGGATCCCTAGTGATGATATTAGTGCCCTTCTAAGAGGTCAGGGAACCAGCCTTTGCTCTCTCCGTCATGCGAGTACACGAGAAGTCCACCGTCCGCAACCTGGCAGGAGGCCCTCAGCAGAATCCACCCATGCTGGCACTGTGGTCTCAGACTTCAGCCTCCAGAACTGTGAGAACTAAGTTTCTGTTGCTGATAAGCCTCCCAGTCTATGGTATTTTGTTCTAGCAGCCCATACAGACCAAGACAAGTACTGAAGTAAGTCAACTACCTCACTTTACAAATAATGATATGAAAAGTATGTTCATCTACAGGAGAAGCTTAAAACGTTTGCAATTATAATTGTCATACATTATATTCTTGCTGTGTAGGAACAAAGTTATGGAAAGAAAATATTTTCCTTTTGCCCAAATAACCATGTTTGTATAAAAGTAATGTTTTGAAATGGAAATGCTGAATTGATGAATATTTTTACTGTCATGTAAGTTAGCTTAAAATGAATAGGCGCTGAGGATGTTATGGAGGGGAGAGGATCGGCTCCCCGCGGAGCTTTCGTTGGGGATGGTAGTTGTGCTGGGAACTGGGATTTTAGGTATGAATTAGGTATGAACCCTAATCAAGCATGAATAAATAGCATGGCAGAGTGGGGTCTACAACAACAGCACGTGGCTGCCTTTCACAGCTCAAGCGCTCTGCTCTGCTCTACATCCTAGAATTAGGTACTTAAATCAGATATCTTTAAGTTCTTGCCAGAAAAGCCCTGTATGTCTCTTAAAAGCCTGATGGGAGGTGAGGAGAGGGCATGGGTGGCGCTATTACCAAATTGTTCCTTTGAATGTTGTTCCCATGGAATGCATTTGAAGGACATTGACATCTGGGGGGAAAGATTCAGAGAGGATATCAGATAACTGCAGAACTGTTTGCTGGCTGTAGTCATATGGTAATGATTTCTGCCTCGCCTGGGAAAAACGACAGCATAAAATTCCGCTGATTTGTCTAGACAAAATGACACGAAATTGCATGTATTTGTCTTGAGCATTCTGGTAATAGTATTAGAGGGATAGATTTTTGTTTCTTGGAGAGCAAATAATTTGGAGATATAGTTCATCCTTCGTATATCATCGCAGAAGTAAACAAGTGTCAGGAAATGTCTCATGTGTCTTTAGAATTAGACGGTACTCAGTAGCTTATTTAGGGTAATGGCATATTTTCCTTACAGTTCTCAAATCTTAAGTGAACCATCTATGCATCTTACTTTCAGGTCATCAGCTGAGCTTATCTTATCTTTGTGGAGGAAATAAAGCAGGGCCTTTTAGTAAAGAACGTTTATTTTTCTCCCGACAAGATTTGAGTTAGTGCTCGTCCGCGTGCACAGGTGTGCTTCACGTGGTAAAATCAACATGTTCCTGAAAGGATGGGTAGAGTTGAGTCATTTTCCTATTGGCTTACATTATCTTGTCAAAGATGTTATACCTTCTTTCCAGACTGAACTTTAATTAACTTCTAACGCTCTAACTCTCAATTTCTCTTTAGTCCTGTGCTCTTTCCAAAAAGTTTTTCATATTTATCTTGGCAACTTTAAAAGCACAAGAACATCCAGGAAACTTCACAACTTGGAGAACCCTTTTCTTCAAATAGCTGCCCTTCTTTTCTTGATGGAGGGCATTCCTGTGAATAATAATCCCATTTGCCTGTACTGAAGGTATAATGTGTGCTGTGCTGGCTGGGGATGGGGAGGCAAGGACTCCCATTTGAACCAAGGGAATAAGATGAAGACACGGGCATCTCTCAGTCACTATCACCCTGGGAGAATCCCCTTCAAGCTGCTAAGAAAAGCTCACTATTCTGATACTTTTTAGGGTTCTGATTTTTTTCTTCATGGAAAAATGATGAGAGACTACTCTACAGTACACACATATGTTCAGTCTTTTATCTTCACCGGTGTCATATATTATACGATTACACACTGAAAATGCTTGTCGGCAACCTAATGTTCATTTCTCAGCAATTGAGCTTTGCGTTAATTTCTCTCATCTTTTCATTGTACTCTAGATATTTTCCTACTAAATACTCTATCATGTAATAGGGTGCATTGTGGAGTCACACAAATCTGAATTTGAATTCTGTCTCTGACACCTACTAACCAGATGTTCTGTCCATGTCTCAATTTTTCTCATTGTTAAAGTAGTTGATTATGCACCAACCTCATAGGGCTGTGGTGAAGATTAGTAATAATATATGCTCAATGCCCAGCACAGTTCATACACAGAATTGATACTCATCATCTTCTTCCTCATTTTCATCTTCATCATCACTCGAATTAGCTATTGATGTCTCTTTACTACCACCACATTTGGAGACCTATAACTTTTTATACTTTTATTGGTGCATTGTAATTATACAACACAGTGAGATTCAAAATGTTACCTTAATACATGCACATATTACTTGATATATCTCCCTCCAGATCCCAACCCACTCCCCCCTCCTCCCTCCCCATACTTAGTGAGATTGGTAATGTTATCTTCATGTATGGACAAAACATTATTTGAACTGTTCCCTTCCTCAAGCCTCACTTCTCTCCTCCCCACCTCCCCCAACCCCTTTCTCTCTTCTACTGGTTTCTTTCCTCATTAACTGAAGACCCTATTGTTTCATATTTTGGAGACCTATAACTTTAGGATATAGCAGAGTACCAGGCATAGCAGGTGCTCAAAATTTACTTACTGAAGGAATCTTTAGGTAAAATAGAGCATGTGAATTATACACACGTGAACTCCAGATTACTCAAGTCCCACCTGCCTATGGATATGAAATAACTCAGATTTACTGACTGAAAACACCTGTTCTCACAGCTCCTTAGTCTCCTAAAATATGCTTCCTAAACATTTCTGTGCGTCTCCAGGGTTGACTCACATTCACAGAAGGACTTGGGCCCAGAGAGTTCCTCCTGTACCTTCATCAGGCGATGCACCAAAGCTCTGGCGGCACCAAGGTGCACAGCCAATAATGGCCAAGGGGCACAGGGTGTTTCCATTTGGTGTCAAATCCATTGAGGGGGCTCCAAAGCGGTACTGCTTGGGAACCATGTTGCCAGCAGGCATGAGACTCTGGCTGTAAACTCGGGAACTTGTAGAGACAGAGTCCTATGTCACATTCAAAGCCATCTCTTTCTCTGGTCAAGGCTCTGTGCATCAGGTCTAGAGTCTGGCTCCTTCCTCCTTAGGGCGAATTATCTACAGGAGGCAGCCCAGTCCCTCATGAAATTAGGTGTCACTCAGGTCTGTGCTGGTGTTTTACCTGACATGCTAGGACACATCTATAGGGATAGTGGACACAACATAGCTAAGTGCTGCATAGTGAAATGCTACCTCACTCTGAGATGCGGATAATCCATACCTTCAGAAAAGGGTTCATTTATTGTTTTCTTCCAAAATGAGTAAGTGTGTCTAATAGGAGACCTACGGTTTCTTTTTAGGAGGCCATGTGAGAGGGTACAGAGTTGTACAAGTTCAAAACACTTCACATTTCCCATAGGACTCCAGGGACTATCAGACTATCCTCATTTCAGAGTCCCTTGTAGGAATGATGGTAGGCAAAGCAGAAATAGCTCCTGTACAAGTCTAACACTAGGAACCACAGGGTTAACGCCCTGACACCATGTCCTGGGAGCCAGGTGGCAGGGCGGGAATAATCAGGACTTACTTCTTCATCAGTCAAGTTTCAACTAATTGCTGGAGATCTGCAGAATCCTGGAGAAACTCTGAGCATGGCGGAGTATTTCAGCTGCTCTAGGGAACAGGCCATGAAGACCAGTGGAGGCCTCACATTAAGAGGGGAATCTGGGTCAATGGCTAGAAGGGGAGCCTAAGAGACAACCAGCTTTGAAGAAGCACATTTACCCACAAATGACTGCTAAGCACTTTGCGGTTGTCAAGTTCCTAGGCACTGAATAATAATAAGGAGAGGGGGCTTCCAGAGGGTAATGACTAATGGCCCCTCAATTTCCTGCTGATGCTGGCAGTTTTGTGTCATTTTGTTTTTATGTTAATTTATGCACACAGGATTAGAATGTAGCATTATGTGGTCATTTAATTTAATTGAAGTATGGAACTTCATGGGCCCAGTTTTACATTTCCCTTATAGATTTCAGTGATTTTATCTTTAGCATTTAATCTTCCCCCCTCCAGATCACCATTCCTAATGGCAATAATAATACTTTTACACTTGCATCACACTTTCTCCTTCTTGGAGCGCCACGCACGTCATGGCCCATTACCCCCACAAGAGCTCTGCGAGGCAAATGCCAGGGAGGATTTTAAGCACTTTCCTTAGGTTTAACATACATAAAAAGGTGCAGCCTTTATCATAGAGATAAGTTCCCAGCCACTGAAATTATTTTCGAATGCAATGAGCAGCTTTGCTTATGCATGAGGCTCCTGCTACGCTCTGTTCTTCATAGCTCTGAAGTATGTGACCTTTAAGGCTGACAGCAGCACCCAGTGCAGGGAACTTCTTAGGGAGTTTTCGCTAATCACCGCCCCCTTTCTCTTAAGGAATGTAGTGTTTGTGTCACACCACCTGGAAAAACTGCCAGAGGGTCCAAAGGAAGCACCGTGGAGAAGTGGAGGAGGAAAAACAGGGCCAGTTGAGTCACCCTTTAAAAAGCCAAAGCCGTGGGGATTTCCCTGGTGAATCCAGATGGACCTCAGGCACTCCTTGAGGCTGAGAGACTCACTGGGCCCATTCATGCTCTTCCTGAAGAGCCACGCCAGCATCCACGTGGAGACCTTGGCTCACAACACTCTTTTTCCTGTAGGCCAAAGGGATAAGGGGAAAGTGGCTGTGCATTCTGTCAAGGCGTTAGTAGAGAAGGAGCCGGCTGGAGGAAGCCCTCCCCTGGGTCTGAAATCCTGGGCGCTGAAAAAGAGAAACAAAGGGGTGGCTGTGCCACATTTGCATTTCCCTGACAGACCAATGGAGTGTCGGGGCTTTTCCCCCAAGAATATTAGAGCAAACACCCTGTGGTCCAGGTCCCCAGCGAGTCACAAGATTCTGTGCTAACAGCCTGGCAGCATTTGTGGTGGCAGAAGAGGAAGTGCAGGGGAGGTGGGGTCAGGGGCAATAGCCAGAGCCTGCCTACAAGTCCCACCAGGAATGTGTAGAGCATTCTGTTTTAACCTCAACTGGTGCATGGGCTACCCTAAGTTAGTGCAGACCCCATGAGTTAAGAGTTCAGTCCTCTACAAGAGTGCCCCACCTCAGATGTCAGCCACAATCGGGTCCACAGACCACCCACAATCTAACCAACTAACTACAACTCCAGGGGGTTCCCATGCCTCTCCTTGGGCTCAATACTGCACTAAAATGACTCATAGAACTCGGGAAAGCATTATACTTACAATTACAGTTTTATTATAAAAGATTCAAATTGAACCAGCCTAATGGAGAGACATACAGGATGAGGTCTGGGAGGGTCTGGAACACAGAGTTTCCTCCTCATGGGATTGGGATGCGTCTTCCTATGGAGATGTCAGCAACTTCGTCAACCAAGACGCTCCACTAGTCTTCAGTGTCTAGAGTTTTTATTGGAACTGCATCATGTAGATCCAATTTTTGTTTTGTTTTGGAACTGTGGATTGAATCCAGGGATATTCTACCTCCAAGCTATACCCCAAGTCCATTTTTTTTAAACAGGATTTCACTAAGTTGCTGAAAGTCTCGCTAAGTTGCTGATACTAGCCTCGAACCTGTGATCCTCTTGTCTCAGCCTTCCAAGTACTGGAATTAGAGTTGTGCACCACTGTGCCTGACATAGACCTGATTGATTAAGTCACTGGACATAGGATGTAACTCAGTGTCTAGCTCCCTCCTCTCAGAGGTTGAGCTAGCTCAGAGCTCCAACCCTCTAATCACATGATTGTTCTTTCCAGTAACCAGTCCTCCTCTGGAAGCCACCTAGGGTGCTACCAAGAGTCACCTCATAAGCATAAACTCAGGTGTGATCCAAGGGGTTCATGACCAACAAAGACACAACCATCATTCAGCAAATTCCAAGGATTCAAGAAGCATTGTGCCAGGAATTTGGGACAAATTAGACAGAATAAGAAAAGCCTGATTTCCCAACTATGTTTTCTGTCTTTAGTGAAGCAGATTATGTTAGACTAGCCCTACTTAAGCCACCTGCTTCCTTTAAAGCTCATAAAGGGGCTTTCCTGCAGCATCCACATGCACAGAATGCCTGGCTCTAGCTTTCCTGGGGTGACTAGAGTGGGCATCTCTGCCCTCTTTTGCAAACTGAGCTCAAACAGACTCAATGCATGAGCAAATAAGTGTCTTGAACATAGAATCTGGTGTCCAGAACAAAGATCAGGTGAGACTCATGCAGAAATTTGGAGCCCGGTGTGAGCTGCCTGTCAGTCTGTATAAGCTTCATTCCTCCGGGATCCCTTTCCTCCCGACGCGTGAGCACAAGCCCAGAAGAAGCCTCATTTGGGTGGAATTGCTCGCCTCTTCATGATTTCTATCTTGAATTGAGCAAAAGAACCTAACGCGGAGTCGGTAATACTAAGAGCTGGTGTCACCTGATTGGTCACACGGAGACCAGATGAAATATTTATCACCCGATAAGGGCTCCTGAATCAGGCAGCAGGGACTGTGACACACATGTTCCCAAACTAGAGATTCACTAGCCCTACGGGAGAGAGTGTGCAGAAGGACTCCTTGAAACTAAGGTTTTAGAAAACACCTACAGTTAGGGGCCAGGAGAAGAAAGATATTTGGTTTTCTTATTAAAATACTTGAACTCTAGGATCATTTAGTTCTAGCGCCTTTGGGACTTGATGGTCTGTATCTGTTAGTTGTTGATGAGTAGCCTTCTCGAATTCACTCAATACTGGCAAATTAACACCTGGGCCTAGACTCTCGTTGTCTTTATTTACTTGTTTAGTAGTTTTTTCCATTGTTCCAAGTCCACAGAAATATCATATGTCTAGTCAGATTCCAGTACATACCTGTGCTAGCAGTTCTGTAGAGAGCCTTTTAAAGGGATTCCCTGAGCTTTTCATCATTGAGTGATACTGATGCAATTAGACATAGGATGCGCCACGAGGCAAGGGTACCACATTATGAATACATGGCTCTTAAATATTTCCAAGGCACATGAAACAGCATGACTTTCTATCACAATTGGGTTTGGGAGAATTGTCATATGATTTTATTTATTTGTTAATTATATTTTGGTACTGGTGATTGAACTCAGGGGCATTCTACCTCCAAGCTACATCCTCAGCCCTTTTTATTTTTATTTTGAAACAAGGTCTTGCTAAGTTGCTGAGGGTCTTGCTAAGTTGCCAAGGCAGGTTTTGAACCTGTGATCCTCCTATCTCAGTCTTCCAAGTACTGGGAATATAGGCATGTACCACCATACCCAGTGGTACATTATTTTATTTTATTTAAATCTGATCCTTGGTCATTATTGGGTCTTTTTCTTCACTCTCCATCTCCAGAGTTATGGCAACAAAATATCTGGAGTGGAGGGGACAATATCTAGAAAGCCATCCCCATCTCTGTTCCATACTGGTCACTACTGATAAATCCACTAGAGGACACATGAGCCCTTATATCCAGGGACTTTATTAAGGATATACAAACTAAAAACACTAAGAGAAATCATTACATACTATTATTATGACTATAATAAAAATACTGATGGTATCAAGTGCTGATGATGATACAGAACAATTAGAACTCTCGTATATTGCTGTGGAAATGTAAAATGGTCCAACTACCCTCA
The DNA here is from genome assembly GCA_004027185.1 of Glis glis. NCBI lineage: Eukaryota > Metazoa > Chordata > Mammalia > Rodentia > Gliridae > Glis > Glis glis. Next base: position 37,117 of record PVJS01001010.1, read on the forward strand.
AATGCAGTGTGTCAGTTTCTATAAAGCTAAACATACTCTTACCATATGGCCCAGAAATTCCACTTCTGGATATTTACTCTATAGAAATGAAATCTTAGTTCACATCAATACCTGTACATGAATATTCTCAGTAGCTTTATTTGTGATAGTCAAAAGCTAAAAGCAACCCAAATATCCTTCAATAGATAAAAGGATAAACAGACTGTGGTACATCCATACCATGGAATACTACTGAGCTGTAAAAAGAAATGAACTGTTGATACACACAACAATGTGGATGAATCTCAAAGACATATTGAGTGACAGAGCCAGTCTCAAAAGAATGCATATACATTCTTTTGATGTTGTTAAAAAGAAAACTATAGTGATGGAGAACAAATCTGAGGTGTCCAGGTATTATAGGTGGCAGTAGGCTGTGACTGTAAACGGACAATATGGGGGAATTTGGGAGGGTGATGGAATTGTTCTGCATCCTGATGACATGAATCTATATATGTGTTAACATTTACAGAACAATATAAAAGAAAAAGTAAATATTACTTTAGGATACTTTTAAAATAAAAATTAAAAAATAATCCAAGGGTTTATTACTTTGATGCCATGTTTGAGTACAAAACTCTATAGATTCTGGGACTCCAGCACTGGGGTCCAGAGGACATTCCTCTTAAAGAACTTGTCACCTCCCCCTGGGAACACAGGAGACTGTACTTGGCTGCCTTTATAAAATGAGCACACCTCTCTGATATTTATTCCTTTCCAGTCTCTTCCCTGTTGGGTGACATACTTCTTTAGTTTTCTTAAGACTTTCAGCAAAGCTAGAAGGAGTATAGTTGTTTCAAGCAGTTTCTGCTTTCAGCTCCTCAAATACCCTTGATGCAAGAAGTATGAGGCCTGGACCCCTTCTAGCAAAGAAAGAGGGGAAAATAAAGGGAATAAAACACGAATGGTATTCATTTTTTGCTGCATTTTTAGAAGCAAAAACAAAACCCCAATTAAGGTCTCAGTAAATTATCCTACAGCACAAGCAATAAAGAGAAGATTTTGCCTAGCTCTCCACTGTTCTGGCCCCTGTAATTAACAAAATCATGAAGTATGGAAAAGATCAGTTAAAAGCATTGAATGCAGCCCTGAAGTATGTGTGTGACTTTGTGTAAATTAACAAAGAGAGCGAGAGGCAACCAAAGGTGAGACAGGCAGGGACAAGGACCCCAAGAACTGCTTTTCCCATCTGTATAAAGGGACAGCCCACCTACCAGAAAATGAATGGCATTAGAAGGAGAACATCAGGCCTCCTGAAAGCAAGTCCTAAATCCACATCTCCGGCCAGGTGGTGGGAAGGGCCAAAGAGACGGCTACACGGACCAAGGCCAGGACCTGCCCCAAGACTGAAGTCGCACAAGATGGAAAATGGCCCCAGAGATTAAGTGGGGAATTGATCAGGTCCGCATCTTAGGTTGTGCCCTACATGAAGGTGTCTGATGAGAAGCACACATGAGAATCAAATCCAACCCACACCCTGCTTTCTATACCATGAGCTATATGATATTGAAAACAAGTCAATATAAAATTTTAAAAACTTAGAACTACTTTAGAAAGATTGTATATTCTAGTGCCAGGCATGGTGGCACACACTTGTAATCCCAGTACTTGGGAGGCTGAGACAGGAGGATCGCAAGTTCGAGGCCAGCCCCAGCTACTTAGTGAGGCCCTCCACAACTTAGTGAGACCCTGTTTCAAAAATAAAGAATAAAAAATAGGGCTGGGGGTATAGCTCAGAGGAAGAATGGCCCAGGGTTCAATCCCCAGTACCAAAAAAAAAAATAAAGATTGCATATTCTAGTTGAATTAGAATAATGAAGCATTAAATGTAGCCCTGAACTTTCTGAAAAGCAAGGAGAAAATAAAATCCATTGAAATCTTTATCTCCTAATTATTTAATAAAAGGAAATCTTTATTTTATAGAATCAAGCTTTATATAAAAATAAATGTTACTGGATTTCTTACATGGGACTTAGAGGAACATGGTGGACGATGCTGTCAATTATAACTTTGCAAAATATACAAACTCATTCTTGAACATTTCCTACTTCCGCCCTCTACAAAACCCAACATGAGGAATAAGATAGCATAATCTGGAAAAATCACTTTCTGATTTTCTGAATTAATAGTAAAATTAAATGAGCCAGGTATGGTGGCTTCTGCATGCAATCTCGGCTACTCAGGGGACTGAGGCAGGAGGATCACAAGTTAGGGGCCAACCTGGGCAATTTAGCAAAACCCTGTCTCAAAATAGAAAATAACAGGGGCTGGGGGTATAACACCATGCACGAGTCTCTGGGTCCAATCCCCAGTACTATGAAGAAGGAGGAGGAGGAGAAGGAACATTCAATGGGTCACTAACACAATAAATTTTTGAAATATTCACAAATCTACATGCACACTAAGCACAGTTCTCTGAGTGCCCTTGGACCAACCCAGTTCTTTCTCCTGTCTTGCTTGTAGTTCTCAAGAATAACTGTAGATGTGCTAGAAATGCAATATCCTGGGATAGAGAGGGATTGGCTGAAAGAGCCTGGGCCCTGTTCTCGTCCTTCCTGGAAATGGGATATCCTACAACATTACCGCAAGTGAGTCCCACTGCCCCAGGGTATAAAACCCAGGCAAGGTGGACTGTTTTTCAGTGGTGTTGCAAGTATGGCATGTGCAGAAGAGATTCCATCTGCTCTGCTCTTCTGAGCCTTGAGGACTGGGCTCACCATGAATCCTAGGCTTCGTCTGTCCTCACTGCCTATCTGAAAGTAATAAAGTTGCTTTGCTTAACTTTTGTGCAAATGTTCGGTCTCACTGTATTCATGTAAGTGATAAAATTGGCACAAGTTGAAGTGCAGAAGTGACGTGTTTAGACTCCTCCCCAGGATTGATACCAGTGCACAGTAAGCCTGCTTTTATAGCACTGCCTATGGGTCAAACAAATAAAGGAAAGATTCAGATCATGTGGGAGTCTGAACATTATCTTTTGAATTTATAAAGAAATCCTGCCAGGCATGGTGGTGCATGTCTGTAATCCCAGTACTTAGGAGGCTGAGACAGGAGGATCACAGTTGCCAACCTCAGCAACTTAGCAAGGTCCTCAGCAACTTAGTGAGATTCCATTTTCAAATAAAAGAATAAAACAGGGCTGGGGATATAGTTCAAAGGTAGAATGTCCCTGAGTTCAATCCCAGAGATAAAAATGAGAGAGAGAGAGAGAGAGAGAGAGAGAAAGAGAAAGAAAAAGAGAGAATATGAGAATAAGAAAACTAAATCTAAATCTAATACCTTACCCTACCCTGAATTCTTATACTCTAACAGAAAAATGTGCTATAAAGGGTATTATTAGGTCATTTGAGTATGAATATAAGATAGATAAAGTATTATATTAATATTAAATTTACTGAGGTTAATTGTACTGTAGGTTTACATAAGAGAGTATTTCCCATTCTTAGGAAATAGACACTGAAATATTTAAGGATTAAAGGACATAATTTATAGAACTTATCTTTATATTGTTCATAAAAATATTAATTGAGAAAGGGAGACAGAGAACATAAATGATAAAGCAAATGAGGTACAATGTTCATAATAAATGAATGTGGAAAATGAATACAGTTCTTCAGTTTCTTCTTATTGTTGAAATTTTTTGTAAGTTTAAAATTATTTCCAAATAAAAACTTTCTTTTTTTAATTTAATTTTATTTTTTGGTCATGGGGATTCAACCCAGGGGCATTCTACCTCTGAACTACACCCTCCACCCTTTTTATTTTTTATTTTGAAACAGGGCTCAATAAATTGCTAAGAGTTTCTCTAAGTTGCTTTCTTAAAACCTTTCTTTTTTTAACATGCTTTTATTGGTGCACTGTAGTCTCACATCACAATGAATATCAATTTGATGTTAACATACATGCACACAGCTCTTAGTGTCCCCCCTGCTTCCCCTTACCCATATGAAGTACTGAGAATGATGTTGGTATATTCTCACATGTACACATTGTTTATGATAGTAATTCCACTGATTCACTTCTTTCTTGCCCTTCCCCTTCCCTTGTACCACTTCCCTTGCCCCACTGAGGGTTCTTCATTATCAACCTCAGTCACTTTTGCATCCCCACTACTCCCTAGGTTGCACATATAAATGAAAACATATATCCCTTCTTTTTTTGTGATTGATCTCGCTTAACATATGTTCTCCAGATATTTCTGTTTTCTTGCAAATGATGCTATTTTGTAGCTCTTTATTGCTGAGTAGAATTCCATTGTGTGTATTTCCCACAATTTTGTAATCCACTCGTCTGTTGATGGACACCTAGGTTGGTTCCATAATTTGGCCACTGTAAATTGTGTTGCTATGAACATGGGTATACATATATTACTGTTGTTTTCTAGTTTCAATCCCTTTGGTATGATACCCAGTAGTGGTATAGCCGGATCATATGATGGATCCATTCCCAGTTTTCTGAGGCATCTCCACACTGATCTCCATAGTGGTTGAACTAGTTTGTAATCCCACCAACAGTGTAGAAGAGTCCCAATTTCCCCACATTTGTTGTTGTTTGACTTCTTAATGGTTGCCATTCTAATTGGGGTTAGATGAAATCTTAGAGTAGTTTTGATTTGCATCTCCCTGATTGCTAATGATGTTGAACATTTTTTCATGTATCTATTGGCATTTGTATCTCTTCTTTCGTGAAGTGTCTATTCATTTCAGTTGCCCACTTCTTGATCAGATTATTTGTTTTTTTAGTGTAAAGTCTTTTAAGTTCTTTGTATATCCTAGATATTAGACCTCTGTCAGAGGGGTAGCTTGCAAAGATCTTCTCCCATTCCGTAGGCTTTCTCTTTAGGCTCTTGATGGTTTCTTTTGATGATCAGAAGCTTTGTAGTTTAATGCTATCCCACTTATTAATTCTCGTTTTAATTTCCTGTGCTTTGGAGGTCTTGTTGAGGAAGTTTCTACCTGTGCCTATATGATGGAGTGTTGGACCTATGGCTTCTTCTCATAATTTCACAGTCTCCGATCTAAGTTCCAGGTCTTTGATCTATCTCGAGTTGACTCTTGTGCAGGGTGAGAGGTAAGGATTTAGTTCCATTTTTCTACAGGTAGATAACCAGTTTTCCTAGCACCATTTGTTGAAGAGACTGTCCTTTCTCCAACGTATGTGTTTGGCACCTTTGTCAAAAATCAGTTGGCTATAAGTTTGTGGCTTGTTTCTGTATCTTCTATCCTGTACCACTGATCTATGTGTCTGTTTGTGTGCCAATATTATGCTAATTTTATTACTATAACTCTGTAGTACAATTTGAAGTCAGGGACTGTAATGCCTCCTGCATGGTTCTTATCGCTGAGAATTGCTTTGGCTATTCTGGGTCTTTTGTTTCTCCATTTAAAATTAATGACTGATTTTTCTAGATCTGCAAAATATGGTGTTGGTATTTTGATAGGAATTACATTGACTCTGTAGATCATTTTTGGCAGAATGGCCATTTTGATAATATTTATTCTGCCTATCCAAGAGCAGGGGAGATCTTTCCATCTTCTAAGATCTTTGATTTCTTTCTTCAGTGTTCTATTGTTTTCATTGTAGAGGTCTTTTACCTCTTTGGTTAAGTTTATTCCTAGGTATTTGATTGGTTTTCAAGTTATTGTGAATGGAATTGTTTTCTGGATTTCTTTCTCAGTAGATTCATGGTCGGTATATATGAAAGCTACTGATTTTCTTAGGTTAATCTTGTATCCTGCTACTTTGCTGAATTTGTTAATCAGCTCTAGTAGATTTTTGGTTGAGTTCTTTGAGTCTTCTAGATATAGGAACATATCATCTGCAAATAAAGATATTTTAATTCTTCTTTTCCTATTTGAATTCCTTTGATATCCTTCTCTTGTCTTATTGCTCTGGCAAGAGAGTCAAGGACTATGTTGAAAAGGAATGGTGATAGTGGGCATCCTTGTCTTGTTCCTGATTTTAAAGGGAATTCCGGCAATTTTCCCCCATTCAATATGATGTTGGCTTTGGGTTTCTTATATATTGACTTAATGATGTTGAGGTATGCTCCTTCTATTCTGATTTTCTGTAGAGTTCTTAACATGAATGGATGCTGAATTTTGTCAAATGCTTTTTTCTGCATCTATTGAAATGATCATGTAATTCTTGTTTTTAATTCAATTTATATGGTGAATAACGTGTATCGTTTTGCGTATGTTGAACCAGCCTTGCTTTCCTGGAATGAAACCAACTTGGTTATGGTGTATGATTTTCTCAATATATTTTTGAATGTGCGTGGCTAGTATTTTATTTAGAATTTTTGCATCTGGGTTCATTAATGATATTGGTCTGTAATTCTCTTTTCTTGAGGTGTCTTTATTTGGCTTTGGTATTAATGTGATGTTGGCCTCATAAAAGGAATTTGGAAGAATTCCATCTCTTTCAATTTCACGGAATAGTTTGTGAAGTATTGGTTTTAGGTCTTCTGTAAAGGTTTTGTAAAATTCGGCTGGAAAACCATCCAGACCTGGGCTTTTCTTTGATGGAAGACTTTTTATTGCTGTTTCTATCTCTGTGCTTGCTATTGGTTGATTCAGGTTTTCTATATCCTCTTGGTTCAATTTAGGTAGGTTGTATATGTCTAGAAATCTTTTGATTTCTTCCATGTTTTCCATTTTATTGGAATACAAGTTTTCAAAGTAGTTTCTTATGATCCTCTGGATTTCTTCACTATCTGTGGTGATGTCCCCTTTTTCATTTCTGATTTTGGTAATTTGGATTGATTCCTTCTTTTGGTTAGGTTAGCTAGTGGTTTGTCAATCTTGTTAATCTTCTCAAAGAACCAGCTTCTTGTTTTGTTGATTCTTTGTATTGTTTTTTTTTTTATTCTCTATTTCATTAATTTCTGCTCTGATTTTAGTTATCTCCTGCCTTCTACTGGCTTTGGGATTCGACTGTTCCTGTTTTTCAAGATCCTTGAGGTGTGTCATTAGGAGGTTATTTATTTGGATGCCTTCTGTTTTTCTTATGTGGGCACTCAATGCTATAAATTTTCCTCTTAACACTGCCTTCAAAGTGTCCCATAGATTTTGGTATGTCGTGTCTCTGTTTTCATTTAATTCCAGGAATTTTTTTATTTCTTCACTTATTTCTTTTCTGATCCATTCCTCATTTAGAAGCGTATCATTCAGTCTCCATGTACTTATGTGATTACTTTTGGTCTTCCTGTTGTTAATTTCCAGTTTCATTCCATTGTGATCTGAGAAGATGCAGGGAATTATATCACATCTTTTGAATTTGCTGGTGCTTGCTTTGTGACCCAGTATATGGTCTATTTTGGAGAATGTTCCATGGGCAGCTGAGAAAAATATGTATTCAGGTGTTGCTGGTTGAAATAATCTGTATGTGTCTATTAGATCCATTTGGTCTATGCGTTTTTTTTTTTTTTTAGGTCTGAACAATCTTTATTCATCTTTTGTCTGGAGGATCGATCTAGTGGCATGAGTGGTGTGTTGAAGTCTCCCAATATTATTGTGTTTGGGTCTATTTGGGACCTGATGTCCCGAAGACTTTGTTTTATGAATGTGGGTATGTCCACATTTGGGGCGTAAATGTTTACTATGATTATATCTTCTTGTTGGATTGTTCCTTTTATTAGTAAGAAGTGACCCTCTTTGTCTCTTCTGATGTGTTTTAGCTTAAAGTCTATTTTGTCAGCTATAAGCGTTTCTATCCCTGCTTGTTTTCAATCTCCGTTTGCATGGTATACCTTTTTCCATCCTCTTACTTTTAGTATATGAGTATCTTTGGCTAGAAGGTGAGTTTCTTGTAAGCAGCATATAGTTGGGTTATGCTTTTTAATCCACATTGCCAGTCTATGCCTTTTAATTGGGGAGTTGAGTTCTTTGACATTCAATGTTATTTTTAAGATATGACTTTTGTTTCCTATCATTTTGAGTTCTATTTTCTGTTTGCTGTAGTGACAAATCTTGTTTAGTTGCCTACCTGGTGGAGTTCACCTCTCCTGTGGTTCTGAAAATTGCTTGTTTTTCTCTTCTTTGTGATTTATTTCTTTTAAGATTTCCTCTAGTGTTGGCTTGGTCCTCATGAATTCTTTAAATGTTTGTTTATCATGGGATATTTTTATTTCTCCATCAATTTTAAATGATAGCTTTGCTGGATATATTAGTCTTGGTTGGAAGTTGTTTTCTTCCAAGTTCCGGAGTACTTCATACCAATCCCTCCTGGCATTCCTGACTTGTGAGAAGTCTGGGGTGATTTTTATTGTTTTGCCCCTGTATGTCACCCGTTCTTTTGCTCTTGCTGCTTTTAGGATTCTTTCTTTGGCCTCTATGTTAGACATTTTAATTATTATGTGGCGTGGGGAAGTCCTTCTTTGGTCCTGTCTTAACGGTGTTCTGTATGTCTCCTGTATGTGAATATCCAAATCTTTTTCTATGTTTGGAAAATTCTCTGAAATTATTTCTTTGAAGATGTTTCTTATACCCTTGGTCTGTGCTTCTAAATCTTCTTCAATGCCTTTTATCCTTAGATTAAGACGTCTTGTATTGTTCTGTATTTCTTGGATGTCCAGGGTGTGTTGTTGTAATATCTTCTGTATATCATTGACTGTGTTTTCAGTTTTAAATGAATTGTCTTCCAGGTGTGATACCCTGTTTTCCATTTCGTTCAGAGTTTCTTTCTGATTCTTTCTTAGAGCTTCAACTTCCTCCTTCATCTCCTCTATGCTTTCTTTGAGGCCTTTCATCATTCTGAAGATCAAAATTCTGAATTCTCCGTCTTGCATTTCCTGCAGGTCAGTATCAGTAATCTCACTTGTTGATGCATTGTGAGTGTTTCTTGTTTCCTCACTGTTCCTCATTCTCATATTTTCTGTATTTTCAATTTTGTGTTTCTGTTGCCTCCACATCATCTTCCTTTCTATGTTTAAGACCTCTTGGTGGTCCTTGTAGTCCCAATTGGGTCAGTACACCACAGGCTGTGGTTCCTGCCCATCTGGTTGACTGGGGTACAGTGTGCCTGGGGGGGGGGGCACGCAGGCTCTGTAGCTCAGGTGTTGGCATGTGAGGCACACTTCAAGGCGCAGTGTTGGGTGCGGGCTCCCAGGTGCCGGTGATGGTACCAGAAGGAGCCTGGTCTCTGAGGCGTGGGTCCTGAGGGTTGCCTGGACCCCAAGGGATGTGCACATGGTCCGGGTCTTGAGTGGCATCACCGGAGGTTGCCCAGGCTCTGATGCGCAGTGCTGAGGATCTCGTGCAGGCCTGAGGGGAGTGCAGCCTCTGGGTATCAGGTGGCGGCCCCTGAGGGTGCACGGGTGCTGAGGTACAGCGCAGAGGATTGTGCACAGGCCCCAGGGAGGAGCACGGACTCCTGGATCTTGGTGGCAGTGCTGGGGCATGCCCTGCCTCAGAGGTGGCATGGAGGATCATGTGGGTCTTGGATCCTGGCCCTGGAGGGTATCTGGGCTCTGAAGCCTGGCACAGAGGCTCCCGAGCAGGCGAAAGAGATGCAGGCTCTGGGTCTCGGGTAGCCATGCCAGAGTCCGAGGCAGGGTGCGGGGGACCGAGGCGGGTCACTCCAGAGGACGCTGGAGTCTTAGGCGGCACTGACGGCCCCCCAGATCGCGCAGGAGGGCGCGGAAGTCTGAGACAGGGCCAGGAGGGCTGCCCAGGTTGCGCCAGAGGGCACGGGAGTCTGAGGCAGGGTGGGGAGGGCTGCCCTGGTCGCTCAGGAGGGCGCAGGAATCCGAGGCAGGGCAGGGAGAGCCGCTGGGTTGCTCAGGAGGGCGCAGGGGTCCAAGCCTGCATGGAGGGCTGCCCAGGTCACCACGGATGGTGTGGGGTTCCGAATGGGGGCACGCAGGGCCTCCCAGGTCACGCTGGAGGGAGCGGGAGTCCGAGGCAGGGCGGGGAGGGCCTCCAGGGTCGCGCCTGGTCTCAGCCGGCGTGGGGCTCCCATACAGGGTGTTGGGGGTCGCGCTGGCTCCTAGTGCGGTGGGGAGGAGGTGCGCAGCTGTGGCAGGAGCCCACGCTATGGCAGCCTCTGAAGGGTATTCACGGTCTGCTGCTGGGATAGCCCCACCACTCACAGAGTTCTGCTCCAGTTCCTCCTCCTCATTTGCTGATGGAACACAACCTTTCTTTAAAAATATTATTTTAAAAATTAGAGTCCTAATGCTCAAAAAGGTTGAGAACCACAAACTTCAAAGAATGGTTAACATTCTTACTGCTAATGGAAGCTTTCTTTAAGCAAGATTACAATAGATATATGGTTAAATTCTGAAAAGTATCTGAGTTAATGCTCTTCATTGTTTTGTTTTTATTTTCCATTTGACTCTATTCCACTGAGAAACTAGTCAACATTCAATTTTATCTTATTCCCCAATTAAATAAATGCCTACTGTGCCCCAGGGAATACAGGTGTGAAGAAACTAGAATAATTTGTTCTTATGGAGTTCAATTTAAGTGGGTAATAACAGCATTTACTACATAGATTTGTTATGAGGGTGTAAAGCATTTAGAGTAGTGTCTGGCACTTTGTAAGTGCTCAATAAATATTTTTTATTATTTTTATCTCGATCATTCCATTGTAATCATCAACATTATTATCATCATCATTTACATTTTAAAAGTCAAGCTTGAAGTGCAATTATCTTTTCTCTAGTGAGTCCAAGACTAATCAAGTTTAGTCCAAGGCAGTGGTCTTCAAGTGATTTTTTTAATTATTATTAACATATGTTAATAGTACAAATTATTGGAATTCACAGTGATATTTCCATATGTTCATGTACCATGCACTGATCATGTCTACTCTTGCAGTCTGTGTGTGTCCTTACTAACGAGATGAGTTTCTTGTAGGCAGCGAATTGTAGGTTTTTTTTTTTTACCCATTCAGCCAGTCTGTACCTTTAATTGGAGAATTAAGACCATTTACAGTCAGAATTATTAATGAAATATATGGACTTGTGCCTGTCGTTTGTTGATTTTCTTCTAGTTGTTTTGAATATTCTTTGTTTCTTCCTCTCTTATTTATCTTTGTGGCTTGATGGTTTACTGTATTGATAATGTTCAATTATTTTCTATTTCTCCTTTGTGTATCTACTATTCGAATTGGATTTGTACTTTCACATGCTATCATGATCACAGTTATCTTTATTCCACTTTTGGATGTAGGAATGCCTTTAATTGTCCTTTCTAAAATTGGTCTTGTGGTGAATTTCCTTAGTTTTGGCTTATCTTAGAAGGTCTTTATTTCTCCTTCAATTCTGGAGGATACCTTTGTCAGGTGGTAATCTTTGTTGGAAGTTATTTTCTTTGAGAACTTGAAATACATTATTCCATGCCCTCCTGGTCTATAAGGTTTCTGCTGAAAATCTGCTGTTAGTCTAGTGGGGTTGTCCTTAAGTCACTTGACACTTTTCTATTGCAGATTTTAAAAGTTTCTTTGTCTTGTACTTTGACAATTTGACTATAATGTGTCATGGTGAGTGTCTTTCCTGGTCATGTCTATTTCGGGTTCTATAGGCCTCCTATACCTGGATGGTCATGTCTTTCCCAAGATTATGGAAGCTTCTGTTATTTCACTTAATGGGATTTTTAGGATATTAATCTTTATTTCCTCCCCTTTGGATATGCTTATGATCTTTTAATAGTGTTCCAAAGATCTTGAATACTCTCTTCACTCTTCCTTTTTACTTTATTTCTGTCTGAGTGTGATATTTTGAAAGACCTGACTTTAAGTGCTGATAGTCTTTCTTTCAGTTAGTCTAATCTGTTTTTCAGGTGTTCAACCTGACTTATTGGACTTTTAACTTCTAAGATTTTTTCATTGGTTCTTTTTCAAAATCTATCTTTGCTGATTTTCTCACCCATACGTTGCATTTTCTTCAAATTTCATTTAACTGTTTGTATTCTCTTGAATCTCGTTGAGTGTTGCTTTGTTTTGTTTTTAGACTGAGAATTGAACCAAGGGGCACTCTACCCTTGAGTTAGACCCCCAGCCCTATTTTATCTTTTTTATTTTGAACCAGGGTCTCACTAAGTTGCTGAAGGTCTTGCTAAGTTGCCGAGACTGGGCTCAAATCTATGATCCTCATGTCTTGGCCTCTCAAGTACTGTGATTACAGGCATGTACCACCATGTCTGGCCATTATTGAGCTTTTAAAAATCATTCTTTTGAAGTGTGTGTGTGTGTGTGTGTGTGTGTGTGTTGCTGGGGATCAAGCCTGGGGCCTTGTGCATGCTAGGCAAGTACTCTACCACTGAACCACATCCTCAGCCCCTCTTTTGAATTCTTTATCAGGCATTTGATCCACTTTGATATTTTTGGAATCTGTTACTGGAGAGTTATGATCTTTAGGAGATGTCATATTGCCTTGTTTTCCATATTTCTTATGTTCCAATGTTGAGATTTGCACATCTAGTGGAATGGATATTTCTATCACTTTTACTTCTTTGTAAGGGGCTTTCTCCTGAAGATATGCCTTGGGGTATCAGTTTGTTAGGCAATGTTGAGTTCATTTCCAGCTGGGTACTGTAGTGTAATCTTCCTGTAGCTTATTTGGCTGTGATTAGTGAGTCTGGGCACAGCATGTACCATATTAGAGTTGGATAGACACATTATCCCAGCAGGTTGTACAAAGAGTGTGGCACTTTAGTAGTCCAGGCAGATGTGTGGTGTAGACAGCAGAGTGTGCGTGGTGCACCCTGTGTAGTTATTCCTACGGTAAGAATGGTGATGGGGTTGGCTCAGGCACTACTGACATTGATTCTGCTACTTATCTCTGGTAGTGGCTGCTTAGTTAGTGGTAAGGGGCCTGAAAAATACTTGTCCTCTGATAGACACTGGTGTGGGTTCAGATGCTTCATGGGGTGGGGTGGGGGCAGGAATCGCAGCACCCACTCTGTGGCATGCACACTCAGTGTTCTCAGTAGTATGTGACCAGACTGGGTGTGTAATATGTGACCAGGTCCTGGGGCAATCAATGCAAGGGACCTGCATATGTGTGGTGGCAGCAGGAGTTGTGTATTCCTCTCTCCTGCTCCTGTGGGCATGTCCACCCAGGAGCCGGACCTCGGACCCCCTAGCTGTGTATACCTGGGGATGGGGCACCATCCAGGGATTTTCCCCCTCCAATTTTTTTCTGTGATAGTGCCTGCAAGGGATTGAGTAGGCATGGGTCATGGCTAGAGCTGGGCAAAATTTAATAGTCTTTGTTACTGACTAAAAACTGACCTACATTATTTAGCTAGCAGTTGGATAGCATTCCTCCATGAAAATTGAAGCCTTTTATTCTTAAATCATCATCTCACTTTTTTCAAGGAGGTGTGTCCCTGGAATGCCTAGGGACATGGGGCTTCAGCAGCAGAATTTAGAAAAGAATTTAAAGTTCTGCATATCAAAGAAAAATCTAAACTGCTTGTAGGTGTAAACTGACAAAGGAAATCAGTCTTCCATGTTTTTTTCTTAAGCAATAACTCTGTGCTAACTCTTCAAAGAGTCCATTATTAATTCTGATGGGCAAGGAATATTAATAAAAGTGTCAGGAAGGTGGGTCCAGAGTTTGAAAAGTTGATAAATTAAGAGTGACAGCAGTAGAGTATCATACTCAAATCAAACTGGAGATCATTAAAGTTGGGCTGTTGGTTTCCTATGTAGCCATGACACTGGACATGTAGCTTCTCATTCTTCAGTGCAATCTACTTGGCCTCTTTAACGCCAAGGAGACACCTGAATTGGATAAGAAACATCCAACTACATGTCCAAAAGTGAAACTCTCACACTGTAATAGCATTGCAGACTATGACTTGCCTTTCATCGCACCTTCAGAATCGTAAATCTTGTCCCAAGCTAAATCTGGATCTCCCCAAAGGAGAAGTAGGTGGGGGAGAGGAAGAGAGACTGTATTATGTTACTTCCTGAGAATTCTCTTTCATTAATCTTTGCTCCGAAGGTGCCTTTGAATGGCTCCTGGTGCAATGAATAATGTTCACACACAATCTCTCCTGTCAAACATTTTACTCACTCTAAAGTCTGCCGACAGTTTGGGAGCAATGTCTTTTGCTATTATGTTTTCCAATTGGCTTCCTATTGTCACTTCAAAAAGTGCGGAAATACCTGATTTATGAGAGTCTCGCTTAAAAAGTGTCATTTCCATTGCCTACTTAGTAACCACCTCAAATAAGCAGAGGAGGGCAATTTGACTTGAACTTGCTTTGAGAAGCTTTAAGTTTAATTTATACATTGGCTAGAGCTTCCTGACTCATTGAAATTCTATTTAATACATCCCCAGAAAACACCTGGAAGACAAGAAAAACAAAGCTACAGTATGCATAACCCGATAGTGAGGGCAACAGCTGTGTGTGTGTGAATACAGTCTCAAAGCAGATTCCTGTTTCTCTTTCTTCCCAACACTGTCAGAACATTAAGAAAAGAAAAAAAATAAAAACAGAATTTCAATGGCTCAGAAACTATATCACAGTTAATAGTTAGGCAAGTTCTCAAAGGTACTTTAAACTTTTATTTCCTTAAGTACCTTTCTATAGTTTGTCTATGATATGCCTGATACATTTTCTCAATAGTCTCACGTATGGGGCATGGCTTAAAAGTCAGCAGCCAAGAACTGACAGTTTGCAGAGAGGAGTTTAATTTAAAATGTGCAGGCATCAGAGTCTCTTAGAAGACAATTGGTGCCAAGAATTGTGGAAGGTCATTATGTGGACTATCTGCAGCACGGCATCTTCTGAACCTTTTTAATGGGTAAGGAGGAACATTTATGCATAATGGTACGGGGCTGATTGTACAGTTGTCCTCAAAGCTGTCAGTCACCTACAGGGCTCCAAGATGAGTTTTGCAAATGCAGGCTCACACTCACCAAGCTGAATAAGCAGTTTGGAAGCTCCCCTCAGCCCGAATTGGTGAAAATTTCTTAGAGTCTGCTTCTCAAACTTTCATATGCATACAAATCACCTGGGAAGGTTGTTAAATGAACATTCTGAGTCAGCAGGTGTTACGGTCTAGATAGTACCCCAAAGGACTTGAAGGCTGGTCCCCAATGCAGGAATTTTTCAGAGATAAAGCTTTGGGGAGTGATTGGATTGACAGGGCTCTGATCTCATCAGTGGATTAACTCATTGATGGGTTCATGATTGAATGGATTGGAGAGGGTAGACACTGTAGTATGTGGGATCTATTTGTATGAAATAGGTCACCAACGGTGTGCCCTAGAAGGGTATATCTTGTCCCTGGTACTTCCCTTCTCTCTCTCTCTCTCTCTCTCTCTCTCTCTCTCAGAAGAAGAAGAAGAAGAAGAAGAAGAAGAAGAAGAAGAAATAAGTTTTATTTATACATTGGATAAAGCTTTCTGACTCATTGAAATTCTACTTAATACATCCTCAGAAAATACCTGGAAGGTAAGAAAAACAAAGCTACAGTATGCATGACCCTATAGCTAAGACAACAGCTGTGATGACTGAAACCATGAACCAAAATAAATCTTTCCTTTTAAGCGATTTTCTCAGGTTTTCTGTCACAGTAATGGAAAGCTGACTGAAACAGCAGGTCTGGGATGGGACCTGACGTTTTGCATTTCTAACAGTTCACCATGAGCTAATCAGCTCTTCTCCACATCACGTTCCCTGCCAAGATGTTCTTCCTCACCCCTAGCCCACAGGGTCAAACACTATGGACTAAAACCTTTGAAACCATGAGCAAAAAGAAATCTTTCTAAGTTGATTTTCCAGGTCTTTTGTCACAGTGCTGGAAAGCTGACTTACACGGCAGGTCTGGGGTGGGACCTGAAGTTCTGCATTTCTAACAGGCCTCCAGGTGATGCTGATGCATCTGGCCTATTATTTACACTTACAGTAGCAAGTGCTTAGAGACTGTGTTTCCCAAGGCTCTTCTCATCTATGGAAACAAGGACCAGAATATGAGGGGAACACAATTCTCCTGTTATGCTGATAGGTGCACTTTAATTCATCCTCTATTTTCATTTATAGTTTTTCGTCACCTACCAGTCTCCATGTTAAAAGTGAAGAAACAAAGGCAAGAATTCAATGGCTTCATTTGAATCACTAAAGTAATGGTCTCATGCTTTATTTTGCTGATAGAGGCCTGATTTGGGGGACAAAGGGCAGAGTCCAGCTTCTAATCCAAATACATCAGCATGCAAATAGTAATTTAGAGATGTGAGCAGCAAAACTGATAGACGAGCATGACTTTTCTGTACTCTATGGTTTTGTTCTCAAGTGAATAATGAGGCCAATGTGGAATTGCCAGATTTTACCATAATTTAAACAATTGTTTCCATGTGTGGATATTGAATTAGGATTTTTTTACTGGCTGTATTTATCATTCCCCTTTCATTATTTCATTAGGGCAATGTATACTTTCACACAGGCTACGATTACAACACATGGACATGTTAGGGATACTAAATTTTAAAATAACTCTGACTTTGGAGATTTTCAAGGAATGGTTTTGCGGTTTGGGGTATTCCTTTCTAGCCTCAAGCATTTCTCATAGCTCCATTTGAAGCATAGTAATGTATGAATTCCTACTGGTCAAACAGCACATACTAAGTGGCGATGTGTATCAGTGGTGGGTTGTGGGGACGGCAGGGGTGGTCAAAACCTGGAACATTGGGACTCCAAAAGATCAATATCAAAGTCATAATGTCAAGGTCATAAATCAACACTGACTTATAACTGCAATACTTTACCATTTATGAAGTTCTTTTATTGCATTTTGGTCCCGAGAGTAAAATGCGCAAGTTAAAAATGGCTGGGCATGGTAGCACACACTTATAATTCCAGTTCTTGGGAGTCTGAGACAGGAGGATCCTGGGTTTGAGGCCAGCCTCAGCAACTTAGTGATAACCTTATCAATTTAGCAAGACCCTGTTTCAAAACAAAAAATAAAAAGGGCTGGGGATATATCTCAGAGGTAGAATGGCCCTGGGTTCAATCCCCAGTACCAAAACAAAGCAAAACAAAATGGTAGCCTTCTCTACACTTTTTAAATTCTAATATAACAAAGAATTTTGAATCACCAGTCCTACAACTATGGACAAATACCCATTACAGTTAAACCAGATAAACTCATAGACCTTCCTTCATGAAGATCATAAAAGATTATGAAATACTTTCTTGTGTAGCACTGATGTACTTTGAGCAAATAAATACAAAACCTTTCTCTTCTTCCTAGACAATGTATAATTCATAGTAATAAGAGCTAACAATTAATGAAAGTTTGTTATGAACCAGCACTGTTCATTTTTAATATAATCTAATCCTTATACCACCCTATGAGGTAAATACTATGATTAGCCCCATTTCACAGGTGAGGAATTGGAGATTTAAATAAACAACTCATTCAGTAACTGGTGGAGTCAAGATTCACAAGCAGGTGGACTGACTCCAGAGGTTGTGTCCTTGATGAGGAAGCAAAATTATCTTCATTTTGGAGCTGAGTGCGGTGGCACACACCTGTAATGCCAGTACTTGGAGGGCTGAGACAGGAGGATTGCTGATTCAAGGCCAGCCTCAGCAACTTAGCAATACTCTGTTTCAAAATAAAAAAATAAAAAGAGCTAGGGTGTAGCTTGGAAGTAGAATGCCCCTGGGTTCAATCCCAGTACAGAAAAAAAAATTGTCTTCACTTTGGAAGGAAAGTATTTAAATTGCAATAACAAAGGGAACAATGAGTGTAACTTATTAGTATTTTATAATTTTCACCAGAGTTTAGCCCTGGAAGCACTGAACCCTTAAAATAACACTGTGTCAGGAGCTCAGAATTTGACAACATCTGAATTTGCTTCAGCTAATGCTTCAGTCACCTCAGGGTAATGTCCAAATCTTGTATTTTGACAGGAAAACATCACAGATTCTTTTAAAAAAATACCCAAATGAAACCCCATCAACATTCATTCATTCCCCACCACCACTGCCACTCCTCTGGGATTGGGTTTGTGAAGGATACCTACAACTCCTTCACAAGAGTGCATAGATAATGTCCACGGCCATTTCTTTTTTTTTTTTTTTTTTTTTTTTTTTTTTGCAGTACCGGGGATTGAACCCAGGGGCGTTCTACCTCCGCACTACACCCCCGGCCCTATTTTTTATACTTTATTTTGAAACCGGGTCTCACAAAGTTGCGGAGGGCCTCACTAAGGAGAGAGAGAGAGAGAGAGAGAGAGCTGAGGCTGGCCACAAACCCGGATCCTCCGGTCTCTGCCTCCCAAAGTACTGGGATTACAAGCGTGCGCCACCACGCCCGGCCTGTCCACGGCCATTTCTCAGTTCTCATCTTGCTGGACTTCATCACTTGACATTGCTCACCACTGCCTCCTCCTCAAAATACTTTTTCAAATTGCCTTCCAGGAAATCACACCTCGCTGGTCTTCCCCCAATGTTTTGAGCTGTTCTGCTTCAGTCTCTGTGGCTGGTTCCTTTTATCTCTCTAACCCCTGAACATCAGAGTGCCTGACCTTGTTCCCTTTCTGCAGTCATGTCCTTGGTGATCTCAACCAATCTCAAGGCTGCATACTCCTACATTTATGTCTCCAGTCTACACCTCTTCCTGGAGTGCCAAACCCATATATCCTGCCCAACCCAATCATCACTGTCTTATAGGCATCTCAAATTTATTATGTCCAAAACTGATTTTCTTGCTCATATTCTCTCCTTCAGCAGTTTCCATAATCTCATAAATTGCACCTCTATTCTTGCAATGTTCAAAGAAACCTTATAGTCATTCTTTCTTGCACTTCTTATATTCAATCTATCATGGCATCTCTACCTTCCAAAATATATCTTAATGATGTCAAACATTTTTCATTTATTTGTTGGACATTTGTATTTTTTCTCAGGGAAACACAAATCAAAACTATCCTGATCCGGGCATGGTGGCGCACGCTTGCAATCCCAGTACTTTGGGAGGCAGAGACCGGAGGATCCGGGTTCCCGGCCAGCCTCAGCTCGCTCTCTCTCTCTCTCTACCCCGGTACCGCAAAAAAAAAAAAAAACTATCCTGAGGTTCCACCTAACTCCAATTAGAATGACAATCATCAAGAATACAAATAACAATAGCTAGTGAGGATGTGGGGAAATAAGAATTCTCATACACTACTGGTGGGATTGTAAATTAGTACAACCATTATGGAAAACAGTATGGAGGCTCCTTAAAAAACTAGGAATGGAATCACCATATGTCCCAGTCATCCTCTGGATCTTTCCAAAAGAATTAAAGTCAGAATACTATAGCAATACATGCATACCCATGTTTATAGCAGCACAATTCACAATAGCCAAATTTTGGAACCAACCTAGATGTCCATCAACAGATGAATGCATAAAGAAAATGTGTTATATGCACACAATGAAATTTTACTCAGCCATAAAGAATAATATAATGTCATTTGCATGAAAATGGATGGAACTAGAGAATATTATGTTGAGATCAGCCAGCCTCAGAAAGTCAAGGGTTGTATGCTTTATCTCATATCTTTTCTTCTCATAGAACAAAAATAGGAAACAAAAGGGACTTCAGTCAGATGAGAGAAACCAGTATAATAGTGGAAGAGGATTGGGGGAGGGAGGTGGGGAAGGAAAAAACAAGGTTTAAGGAAGGTAACTGTTCAAATAAGGTTATAGCCATACATGAAGGTAACATTACCAATCTCACCAACATGTATGGGGAGGGAGGAAGAGAGTGGGGTGGGATTCAGAGGGTAATACACCAAGTGATGCATGTATGTATTTATGTATCACTTTGAATCTCACTATGATGTATAAATACAATGTACTAATAAAGTATATTATATATACTAATAAAGTATATATGTATGTATATATATATATGTCCTAAATATTTGTTGACTCTATCTCCAAAATATATCTAAATGCAACCACATCTTACCATTCTTAATGTTGTCATCTTAGTCCAAGCCTCTCTCCTTAATTAGAAAATTTCTTCCTAACTGGTCTCCATGCTTCTACTTTGGCCCCAGGCCCCATTACAGCCAATTCTGAACATAGCAAATGAATTGATTTTTTTTTTTTTTTTTTTTTTTTTGCGGTACCGGGGATTGAACCCAGGGGCATTCTACCTCCGCGCTACGCCCCCGGCCCTATTTTTATTTTATACTTTATTTTGAGACCGGGTCTCACGAAGTTGTGGAGGGCCTCACTAAGAAGAGAGAGAGAGAGAGAGAGAGGGAGAGAGAGGGAGAAAGAGAGAGAGAGAGAGCATGTGTGTGTGTGCGTGCGCACGCACATGCGCGAGCTGAGGCTGGCTGCGAACCGGGATCCTCCAGTCTCTGCCTCCCAAAGTACTGGGATTACAAGCGTGCGCCACCACGCCCGGCCTGAATTGATCTTTTGCAAATGTAAATCGGATCATATACTATCCCACTCAAAATCCTCCAATACCCTTCCCATTTCTTTCAGAAGAAAGGCCCAAATCCTTCCAATGCCCTTCAAATACCTACATAATATGTACTTTCCTTCCACTTTTCTGAACTCATTTTCTACGTTTCCCCTTTTCCTTACTCTACTCTAGCCACTCAGCAACTGCTCTGATAGATTCCAGACCCATATGCTTTTCCCATTAGAGCCTTTTCAGTTACCTTTCCCCTACCATGAATACTCTTCCACCAGATATCATCATGATTCCCCTACCTCCTTTGGGTTTTTTCTTAAATGTCACTTTGTCAGTGTGGTCTTCTGTTCCACTTCCTTTTGTGGTATAAGAAATGACCTCAAAACATAGCGGTTAAAACAAAAAACATTTTTAATGCCCCAGGAATTAATTAATTAATTAATTTTTAATATGCTTTTATTGGTGCATTATAGTCTCACATCATAATGTAAATCATATTGACAGTGACATACATGCACATAGAACTTGGTGCCCCCCCACCTCCCCATCTCTCCCCTTCCCAATACAGAGTACTGAGATTGACATTGGTATTTTCACATATGTACACATAGTTGATGGTAGAAATTCCATTAATGAACCTCACTTTTTCCCCTCCCCTTCCCTTAGACAACCTCCCTGGCTCCACTGAGGTTTCTCCTCCATTATCTGGAGTCCCTCTGGTATCCCAATTATTCCCTAGCTTCTGCATATCAGAAAAAAACATATGACCCTTCACTTTCTGTGATTGGATAATCTCACTTAACATAATGTTCTCCAGGTCCTTCCATTTTCTTGCAAATGGCATAATTTTGTTCTTTAATGCTGAGTAGAATTCCATTGTGTATATATCCTATAATTTTGTAATCCATTCAACTGTTGATGGACAACCAGGTTGGTTCCATAATTTGGCTTGTGCTGCTATGAACATGAGTATGCATATATTACTGTAGTTCTCTGATTTCAGCCCCTTTGGAAAGATGCCCAGAAGTGGTATAGCCAGATCATATGGTGGATCCATTCCCAGTTTTCTGAGGAATCTCCACACTGATAGCAGCTGAAATAATTTGCACTCCCACCAACAGTTTAGAAGAGTTCCAATTTCCCCACATCCTCACCAACATTTATTGTTTTTTTGACTTCTTGATGATTGCCATTCTGATTGAGGTTAGATGGAATCTCAGTGTAGTTTTTGATTTGCATCTCCCTGATTGCTAATGATGTTGAACATTTTTTCATGTATTTATTGACCATTTGTATCTCTTCTTTTGTGAAGTGTCTATTCAATTCAATTGCCCATTTCTTGATAGGGTTATTTTTTTTTTAGTGTAAAGTCTTCTAAGTTCTTTGTATATTCTAGATATTAGTCCTCCATCAGAGGGATAGCTGGCAAAGAACTTCTCCCATTCCGTAGGCTTTCTCTTTAGACTCTTGATGGTCTCCTTTGATGAGCAGAAACTCTTTATTTTAATGCCATTCCACTATCACCACTCCTTTTCAATATAGTCTTCGAGATTCTTGCCAGAGCAATAAGACAAGAGAAGGATATCAAAAGAATTCAAATAGTAAAAAGAAGAATTAAAATAATCTTTATTTGCAGATGACACAATCCTATATTTAGAAGACCCAAAAAACTCAACCAAAAGACTACTAAAGCTGATTAACATGGTCAGCAAAATAGAGGAATACAAATCAACCTAAAAAAATCAGTAGCTTTCTATATGCCAACCATGAATCCACTGTGAAAGAAATCCAGAAAATAATTCCATTCACAATAACCTCAAAACCAATAAAATACATAGGAATAAACCTAACCAAAGAGGTAAAAGACCTCTACAATGAAAAGTATAAAACACTAAAGAAAGAAATTGAAGAAGACCTTAGAAGATGGAAAGATCTCCTTTGCTCTTGGATTGGCAGAATCAATATTATCAAAATGGCCATTTTACCAAAAGTGTAATATATGCATACTCATGTTCATAGCAGCACAGCACAATTCACAATAGCCAAATTATGGAACCAACCTAGTTGTCCATCAACAGTTGAATGGATTACAAAATTATAGGATATACACACAATGGAATTCTACTCAGCAATAAAGAAGAACAAAATTATGCCATTTGCATAATGGAAGGACCTGGAGAACATTATGTTAAGTGAGATTATCCAATCACAGAAAGTGAAGGGTCATATGTTTTTTTCTGATATGCAGAAGCTAGAGAGTAATTGGGATACCAATCCCTATCAAAATAAATACCAATGTCATTCTTCACAGACCTAGAAAAATAAGTCATAAATTTCATATGGAGAAACAAAAGGCCCAAAGTAGCCAAAGCAATTCTCAGCAATAAGAACTGTGCAGGAGGTATCACAATGCCTGACTTCAAATTATACTACAGAGCTATAATAAAAACACAGCAGGGTATCGACACAAAAACAGACACATAGACCAATGGAACAGAATAGAAGATACAGAAACAAATCCACAAACTTATAGCCAATTGATTTCAACAAAGGTGCCAGACACATACGTTGGAAAAAGACAGCCTTTTCAACAAATGGTGTTGGGAAAACTGGTTATCCAGTTGTAGAAAAATGGAACTAAATCCTTACCTCTCACCCTGCACAGGAGTCAACTCGAAATGCATCAAAAACCTGGAAGTTAGACCAGAGACTGTGAAGCTACTAGAGGAGGGCATAGGTCCAACACTCCAACTATAGGCATAGGTAGAAAATTCCTCAACAAGACCCCAAAGTTCAGGAAATTAAAACCAGGAATTAATTTAATATCAGGAATTCAGAAAGGACACAGGGATGTTGGTCGAGGATGACAAGACAGCTGGGTATTAGAGGCAATTGATGTTACATGGTGGCTAGTGCCTTGGCCAGAACACCTGACTCTGGACTCTGTGTAGCTGCTTGGGCTTCCTCACAACATGGTGGCTGTGTTCCAAGAGCAGGTATCCTGAGGAGCACCAGGCGGATGCTACAATACCTTTTATGATGTAGCCTCAGAAGTAACCCTTTCAGTGTAGTCATAAACTCACCCAGTTTCAAGGAGAGGAAAACAGAACCTCCTACCATTTGGTGAGGGAAATATGAGAGTTAGTTACATCATAAGGAAAACATATGGGATGAGAGATATTTTGGTATCTATCTTTAGAAAATACAATCCAGCACAACTTCTCTTATTTTATTCCCACCTTTTTACTTTATTTTAAATTGTACCCACTTTGCCCTCTGCCTCTTCTCCACATCAAAATTTCCTGCTGCCATTCTTTTAATTTCCCCATAGCATTTGTATTATTTGCTATGGCTGCTTTAAGAAATTACCACAAATCTTGTGGTTTAAAGTGAGACAAGGTTATTGTCTTACAGTTCTGGAGGTAAATGTCTGAAATCAGTTTCACTGAGCTAAAATCCAGGTGTGCACAGGCCACATTCCTTCTGGAGGCTATAGGGGAAAATTCATTTCCTATGCTTTCTCAGCTTCTACCGGCTGCGTGCACTGCTTGGTGGCTGGGCCTGCATCATTCTGATTTCTGCTGCTTCTACCATTATGTCTCCTCTTCTCTGATTTTGACTCACCTGCTTCCTTCATGTGTGTGTGTGTGGGGGGGCGTTACTGAGGATTGAACCCAAAGGCATTCTACCCCTGTCCCCAACCCTTTTTATGTTTTGTTTTGAAACGGTCTCACTAGGTTGCTGAGAGTCTCGCTAAGTTGCTAAGGCTGGTCTCTAACCTGCAATCCTCCTGTCACAGCCTCCCAAGCACTGGTATTACAGGAGTGCACCACCATGCCCAGCTCCTCCTGCTTCCTTCATATAAAGACCCTTGTAATGACAGTGGGCCCACCTAGATAATCCAGGTAATCTTCTTACCTCAAAATCCTAATTTAGTTGCATCTGCAAACTCTCTTGACATATAAAGTAACATATTCACACATTCCAAGTATTAGGATGTGGACATCTTTTGGGGCCCTTATTCATCCTGCCAGAGCACTTATCACCATTCAACATATTTTATATTTTATGTATTTGTTTATATACTGTTGGTAGAATATAACCTCCACCAGAGAAAATACTTTTCTGTCTTATTTTTTGTTTTATCCCTTGGACTTAAAACCCCGGGTCTGTCACATGTTAGAAACAATATGTATTTGTTGAACGAGTTGTTTGCTTGTTGAATGAAAGATTCCACATATATTATTGAGTGCCTACTATGTGCCAGCTAATGTGGCTAAATTTAAACTTTATTAACGTTAATTTTCCTGAGAGTTCAAAATATCCTGTGCCAATAAAGAGAGCCACAGATGCGGCTCATCACAATAAAAAGTCAAAGATCTAGCCCATAACCATGATAAAATAACTTTTTTCATTCCTTTCTGGACACTATACACAAAGGTTACTGCCTCTCTCATAACAAGCAGACAGCCTGAGTCTCTGTGATCTTCCCAGAGATCACAGATTCCTAAATAAGGAGGGACCAAGGAGGGGGTGGAGAAGGACTCAGTCCCGGGGTTTGGGCACTGCTAGCGTTTAGCTCTTAATTGAAATGTCCCATGGCTGTGCTTGGAGTTCCGTTTCCATGACACTGCAATATTTCTCCAGATTGTACACAAATAAAAATGGTTTGCCTTTTAACGTTGAATTTCCTGATTCTGGATCAAGCCACTTGTGTGGAAGTGTGTGTGTGTGTGTGTGTGTGTGTGTTTAGACATTGATCCATATGCTTGCATGGATGTGAATGCTGTGACCTTCTGTTCCTTCTTGATGATTTGTACACGCAACCTCATAAGGCAAATCTCATAATGAAATTGGATGCATTTCAATTGTGAATTTTTCAAAAGATCCATAATCATCATGGTTTCCGTGTCCATTTAAGAAGCAATATAGCCACATATGTCCACAAATGAGCCTCATAGAATCCTGCCCTTATCAATTTTGTTTTGCAACATGAGCCAAGTTGGAGTTATTTATGTTCATTTCAGATATAATGACTTAGCCTGTTACTAAACATCACATAGTAAGCAGAATCTCAACACAAAATAAAGTTAAAATAAGCAAATACTGTTTCTGTGTTAATTAGAGTTAGAGAATAATATAGAAGGAAAGAAGCAAAGATCAGTTAAGAGCTTTAGTTTCTCTTTAAGCATCTTGGCTGGGAAGAGGGTACACTAAACCTTCCTGGGCAACTTGGCCTCTGCAAACTTGACTTCTTTGTCCATAAAATTGAGATGATAATATGAATAACTAGCTCATAGAGGAGATTGAGTATGAAATTACTTGCAGATATACAGTGCTTACTTAAATGCCTACTACTTAGTGAACATTTAATACATTTTAATCCATTGTTATTATCCATGCATATAATTCGATGTACATTAACTAATTAGTAGCTACTTTTAAGAACAATATTTTAGAGCAGTTTTAGGCTCACAGCATAATTGAGCTGAAGGTGCAGAGATTTTCCATATATTCCCTCCCCACCCCCAACATGCACAACTTCCCCCATGATCAACATCCCCCACCCGAATGGGACATTTGTTACAGTGGATAAACCTCCATTGATGCCTCATAATCATCCAGAGTTCATAGTTTACATTAGGTTTCACTCTTGGTGTTTTAGATTCTATGGGCTTGGAGAGATTTATAATGACATGTATCCACCATTATAGTATAATAGAGTAGTTTCACTCCCCTAAAATTCCTCCGTGCTCCACGTATTCATCCCCCCCAACACACCCCCAAACCCTGGAAACCACTGTTCTTTTTACTGTCTTCATAGTTTTGCTGTTCCCAGAATGGCACATATTTGGAATCAGTGTGCAGCCTCTTCAAATTGGCTTCTTTCACTTAGTAATAGGCATTTAAGTTTCTTCCATGTCTTTCCATGGTTTGATAGTTCATCTCTTTTTCGTGCTGAATAATATTCCATTGTCTGGATATACCACAGTTTATTTATTCCCCTACCAAAGGGCATCTTGGTTATATCCATAAGTATTACTTTTAAAAGCATAAAGGAATCCTCTAGTTGAAAAACTAAATAACCACTTTTATAGTGTGATTTAAGAAGCACTAAAGAATGTTTTGACCGGGCATGGTGGCGCACGCTTGTAATCCCAGTATTTGGGAGGCTGAGACAGGAGGATCTGGGTTCACGGCCAGCCTCGGCTACTTAATGAGGCCCTCCGCAACTTAGTGAGACCCTGTTTCAAAATAAAGAATAAAAAAAAATAGGACTGGGGGTGTAGCTCGGAGGTAGAATGCCCCTGGGTTCCATCCCCAGTACCGCAAAAAAAAAAAGAATGTTTTGTTTACCCTTATGAGGTTCTCTTCTACCTTGAAATAAAGCCTGCTGTTTTTCCAATAAAACTTAATTTATCTAACTTAAAATGTTAAGATAAAAATACTCCTAGGAGAAATGCTACGTTAAACATCGTTAGCTATTTACACTTTAGAATGAGTGAGTTTTATATCTTGTTCTGAGAAATTTCCCAACAGGTAGAGGGAAACAACATGAGACAATTAGCATCAAGAAAAAGAACTTCACCTGCTCTGCGATTATATATAACTTATATGAATATCAAATTTAATGATAAATACAATTTCTTGGTCTCAGTGCATATTCTATAATTCTCTCCTAACCTGAACTGAGTGATCAGGCCTCAGAAATATTACAGACACATGCAAAAATCCTATTCATTGACCTTGATTGAACATCAGAATTTTTTGTTTGTTTGTTTGTTTGTTCTAAGTACTTTTCAGAAGAGAATTATAACTGGTTTTGGTGGGCATTCACTTGTAAATTTCATGGCTGAAGCCAAGCATGGTGGCACACACCGGTAATCCCAGTACTTGGGAGGCTGAGACAGGAGGATCGCAGGTTTGTGGTCAGTCTCAGCAGCTTAGCGAGGCTCTCAGCAACCCAGCAAGACCCTGTTTCAAAACAAAAACATGGGCTTGGGGTGTAGCTCAGAGGTAGAATGCCCTGGTTCAATCCCTAGTACCCCCACACATACACACACACACACAAATTGATGACTGGGACTAAAGTTTAGGAAAAAATATTACCATTGTTCCTTGCTCCAATTTCTCCCTCTCTCCTGACCTTGCCCATCTTTCCCACGAGGCCTTCCAGCCAGACCCAGTAGTGAATGGATCTTAACTACCAGCTGAGGCTCTTATCCTGCCTCTTCTACAAATGAGCTAATCCTGGCACGTCACATTCATCCTCTCAGCCTGTTTCCCCATTGGTGAAATGAATATAATTTGTAAGGCAAATTCCCTAGTTCTAAGCTTCTGTGGTTATTCCTTGACAGTTTTACTCTTAACTAAATGCCAGGTGTCATTAGTCTCTGGGATTTCACGCCCATCTGGAATAGAAGCTGCTTTGGCCAAGGCACCGTGCTCCCCAAGACCTGGGGCAACCCACCTTCCACTGCCCACACAGCAAAGGTCAGGAAGTTGGTCTGCATGACCCCGGCCTTTCCTCTTCTCCTCCAGGGTCATTGGGTAGACAACTCTGGAATCCTAAGCCTCACTTGTGTGAGCTACCTAAATGCTCTGAGCGTTAGCCTCTTTTATAAAATGGAAACGGTAATACCTACCTCACTGGGCTTGTGGTGAGAATTAGTTTATATAATCTATATAGCACACCTAGCACAGTGCCTGGCCTATATTGGCAATTTTCTCTTCCTTTTGACTTCACTGATCTGTGCTTTCAGAATTCTAGTTCTTCCTCCACATTAAAGGAAAGGAAATTATTTGATGAGACTGAAACTCATTTATATTATAGGATGGTTCCCCCAGGCTCCTGTGAGGTTCAGCCTTTTATCTCTGACTGTGGGAGGCTTTGATTATCCTAAAAAGAATCCCAAGCATGCCGGGTGCAGGTGGAAAGCGGGGTTCTCTTGCTAAGCTGGGACATCTCTCTTGATTCTGAGCTCAAATATCCTCAAAGTCAGTTCCTGAGTCTACTTTGGTTTTTCCCTAGGAAGCCAGCAAGTTGGATAAGCCTGAGTCCGGAGGAATGGCAAATCTCCATCAGCTCCCTTCCCCACATGCCAGAAAAGACAACTGTCTGGGCTCCCTGGGGAAGCGGTGGCAGCTGCTGGCGGATCCTGCCTGGGAACTGGTGGGTGGAGGCTGAGACGCTGGCATCGAGGGCTGTTTGCATTGATTCCCCAGCCTCCCCAGCTGGCTGCAGGAGCCTGGGTGAGGGACAGGTGGAGAGAAGAGAGTGAAGAGCCAGGAGCAGCTGGACTCTTGTGAGGATCCCACAGAAAAGGCCATTCCATGATCTGAGCACTCCAGCCCAATCCAGGGAGCCCCAGGTCACTGGCAGGGGACCCACACCCTGGTGCTGTCTGTCGCCTACAGGAGGCAGCCCAGAAGCCTTTGCATGGTGTCCAGAGCCTTCCTGGAATGGATGCTGCCCAGCTTCATCTTCCACAGCTTCCCCAGCATCAACTTCTCATCATCTCCTGAGCAGCCTCCACATCTCCCATCAGTCTGGAAGCCTCTTCTTTTCCTTTTCCACATTGAAAACACTGACATAGTCCATGAGAGCCAGCTCCGGCTCGCCTTCTTACATAGGCCATGCCGTCTCCTCCCTGAGTCTCTATGGCATCTGCACCTTGATGATGGCTGTTCTCCAGTTATATCATGGCTATCTGTTCACATGGCTCCTCCACTGCTGTGTGGACCACTTGAGAGCAGGGTCCTTGTTTGATTCACTCCTATCTCCAGCCCCCAGCTTGTGCTTGGCACAGGGCGTTCAATGAAGAGCTCTTAAATGGATATTGATTCCTAGTTGCAGGAGAATTAAAAAGGAGAACTTGGTTTTCCTCTCTGTGTGGCCATACATGTGGCCCAAAGGGCCGAGTGGCTCCCGCCATCAAGGATCCAGGGAGCACTGGCACCGATCAGCGTCTACTGTAGGACTAACCAAAGATAAAAACAAGAAATGTGACTCAACCATTCAAAAAGAATACTCAATTTAATCACTTTCTTCCATATTCAAAATATGTTTTTCCTTGCTCATTTTAAAAATCCTTTTATTGTGATAGCAAAATTGTGTTCTCAGTGGCCAAGGAGCTTTGTAATGCATTTCACCCCCTTCCTTCTTATCTTTATGATCCTACAGAAGCAGCTGGGAGAAAAAAAAATAATAATTATCACACAGCGATGTACTCAGGGCTCTGTCACAACATGGACATTAGAGCAGCAAGCTGAGGGAAGTTTTTTCTCGGAGAAAAAAATCTGTAATATATTAAACATTGCCTAGATCCTCCACCCATTTTCCTCCACTCATGGAGCATCCCAGATCTAATTATAGGCATTAATGGGAACTATGTTCATTGATGGTTAATTACCATGTCATATAATAACTATTACGTACATCACTGTATGTGTGAGATTAATTTTGCTATCAATTTTGTTGGATTATCACATTAAACTCTACAAAAGCATACTTGGTCTTCAGTGAGTGTGTTCAGTCTATGTAGAAAGCATTCACAGAGGACAGTTATCTGCTCACACATTAGAAAAACTGGCTGGAGCTTTGTTGAAAGTTATTTCCGATACCTCTTTTTCACCCTTTACAACACCTGGCCCCGCTGCATGGCCGCCTTGGAAGACTTCATGAGGATCAGCAAAAACAGTCTACTTATTGATAGACTGTGGGACCCGGTAGTGAAAGTATACAGGACCCTAAGTGGCCAAGAAGACTTTAGAAGACACTTAAGGACTTCTAATCTGACAGGCAAGTCTGACACATTTTTAAAGGGAGCCTTTGAATAATTAATTAAAGGAAACTGTGATGTTAACTTTTTGTTACCTTCAGACCTTCCAGATACTTCTACTGAAATAACAGTTCCTGATCTGGGGAGAGGAGGGACAGAGTGGGGTGATGGAACAAGAGATGGGGTGGGAGTCCAATGGGCTCTCTCAGGGCTTCCCGCTTTGTAAGGTCACTTGGTCACCCAGAAGCTGCTGTCTCTTGGGAATGCTGAGAGGAGCACCAGGGCCCATGGAGGTAACTGTGGTGAGGCAGGTGCTCCAAGGGGCTGGGGGAGGAAATGGTGCTACCATTGGTACTCACGTAGAGCCCGTTCCATAGAGACATGTGGATCAGAGGTTTGTTGGGGGAGGAGCCTAAATGCCACAGGGAAGATTCACGGACCTAAAAGTCACCCCACACATTTGCCAAGCACAATATCACCTGCCCTGACACCATCACCCCACCATCCCTTCTTAGCCTTCTCTGTCTTCACTCAGAGGCATCTTTTCTTGACTTGTGCTATAAGTTATTGCCCACTCTGACATTTCAGGAAAGTTGAGATAAAAAGAGAACTTGTAAAACTGCTTGTTTGGATAGGCTTAGTAGATGGGGTTGGAGCAACTCGGTATAACTGGTGGATTGATGAAATAGTTCTGAGACGGGAGCCAAACTTCCAGTTACATGGAGGACACATTCCTGAAAATCCCTGAGTTAACAACACACTGAATAACCAGAGGAACTAAGTCTGTGCAGGTTGAGGAATCAGGATGGTGGCAGCCATGGAGGCAGGGAGGTCTGTTCTCCCTTCCAGAGGAAACCTGCACAAGGTGTGCAGGTGTGATGAGCCACATGGAGGCCACTCTTCCCAGAAGGCTCCCAGCCGGTGACTGAGCTGGCAAGGGTGCTCAGGTCTGGTCATTTCTGCCCTACACAGGAGCCCTCTAACAGGCCATCTTTGCTCAGAGTGGAAATCTCCAATGGGCTAGCCAGGCTTTCTCAGAGTTGTACTGCAGTGAGGCTCTTCCTGCTCAGTCCTCCTTCCTCAGACCCTTTCATGTGTACCAGACCTACTACATGGCCTGAAGGCTTCCCTGCCTACTCCTGGCCCCTCTCCCCATTCATAGGCATTTTCCACCAAAATCACTCACATTTCCAACTGTTTTGATGTCCACTTCCCAGAAGGCCTGGATTAATACTAGGCTTATGGACAACATGGATTTCTTTTATCTTTAAAAAATTATTTCAAGCCCGGCATGGCGGGACACAAGTATAATCCCAGTACTTGGGAGGCTGAGACAGGAGGATTACAGGTTTGAGGCCAGCCTCAGCAATATAGTGAGGCCCTCAGCAACTTAGATCCTGTTAAAATAAAAAAATAAAATGGGTCTGGGGGTGTAGCTCAGAAGTAGAATTTCCCTGGGATCAATCCCCTAAACCACAGAAAGAAAACTAAAACAAAGACAGAAAGAAAGTGGGAGGAGGAGGGATGAAGGAAGGGGAAGGGAAGAAAATTAGTTTGTTTCAACCCAAAATACAAGTCCACAATGTTTTATCCACAATTTAAAATCCCCCAGATCTCTGAAAACACCCAAACTTGATCGGATCTTATATGAGGCCATTTGCAATCTGTAGATATTGCACTTGAGTCACACATTCTATTACAGAAATATCAATTTGCTTGTTTATGGGGTACTGCTCCAAACTCTGCTGTGAATGGATTATAATATATAGCTATTGCATTATCTTAACTCTCCAATATATGAAAAAATCTGAATTATGAAAATTCCTGACTTAGCTTTGAGTAAAGGAGCACATAGAGCATACAAAACTTGAAATCTGTGTGAAGTAGCTGGTCCCCAAAGGAGGTCTTATACCCTTGTCAGGTCCTCTCACCTTGAATCTGGGAGCTTCACCAACAGAATGTGGTGGCAGAGATGATGCTGTGTCACTTCTGAATCCAAGCCTCAATAAGGCCTAGAACTTTCCACTCTTGTACTTTTAGCAATCCGATCCACCAAGAAATCTGACTATGCTGGTGGTCAAACCACATGGAGAAACCAAGTGGACTGGGAAGGATGCCAAGACTGCCCGAGGAGAGGCCTCTCCATCCCAGCGGCTCATCTGAGTCCTTCCTTCTAGTCATCTTTGCCCTGGAACCAGGCATACTATTTAAGCCACTGTGGGTGTTGCTGCTGTAGCCATCTGACTTCAAGTCGCTTGAGAGAACCCAAGAGAGACCAGTGTCAGATCCACCCAGCTGAGTCCCGGTCAAGTCACAGAATCATGAGAAGTCATAAATCACCGTGGTTTTTAGTCACTAAGTTTCATGGTGGTTGTTACATGGCAGAAGATATCTGAACCATTGTACTAAAAGCTTGGCTCACAGATGAATGAAAGGTCACCAAATAAGAAAGGCACACACACCGGAAAATGCTGCATGACACTGAAGATCCATAATGATAACAGCTTCCATTAACTAAATGTCTGTTACAGGCCTGGTGCTGTGCTTACATATATTATCTCAGAGCAGCCTTGAAAAGAAAGCTTTATTAACTTCATTTCACATGCTGAGATGGGTCTGTAATTTGTCCAGGGTTTTTCAGCTGGTCTATGATAGAACTAGGATTCATACCTAGACATTTCCTACAAGACTGACACTGGCCACCTCCCAGCTCTTTGGACATAGTCTTCTTCATGGTGAACATGTGTTACTTCACTATTCTGCATCCAATCTTCTGGGTGCTGCACCCCTCATTTCCCTCTGGGAACTACCCACCCACTCTCAATGAGTGAGCTTTGGGTGGAGTTCTTGACCTCAGCCCATAAGAACATACATTCACCAGGAAGCTGTTCAGCCAGGAGCAGAAATAGTGAGATTTACTGGGGAAAATACTCTCCCTTTTACACACTAGACTTGATATGAAGGAATATGTTCCCTGCACCTGCTCTTCAACTTCATAAAGACCTCCATAGGTTTTATCCTCTCAGGCTACTGCGTCCTTAGCATCTCCCTGAGAACATCCT
This sequence comes from Glis glis, assembly GCA_004027185.1. Taxonomy (NCBI): domain Eukaryota; kingdom Metazoa; phylum Chordata; class Mammalia; order Rodentia; family Gliridae; genus Glis; species Glis glis. Next base: position 70,382 of record PVJS01001010.1, read on the forward strand.
TTGCTCCTTGCCTGGAATACCCTCACCACACTTTCACTTTTTGTTCGATTATTTCTTATCCTTAAGACTAGGCTTGGCGTGGTGGCACATGCCTTTAATCCTAGCGCTTGGGAGGCTGAGACAGGAGGATCGAGGCCAGCGAAGACCTGCAGCAATTTAGTGAGATTCTGTTTGCCGGGCATGGTGGCACACGCTTGCAATCCCAGTACTTTGGGAGGCAGAGACCGGAGCAACAAGGTTCGCGGCCAGCCTCAGCTCGCTCTCTCTCTCTCTCTCTCTCTCTTTAGTGAGGCCTTCTGCAACTTCATGAGACCCAGTTTCAAAATAAAGTATAAAAAATAGGGCCGGGGTGTAGCACGGAGGTAGAACGCCCCTGGATTCAACCCCTGGTACCGCAAAAAAAAAAAAAAAAAAAGACTAGATTCAGGGATTCTCAAGATGCCTGTCTCCTTCTGACCCAGTCTTTCCTGGCCTCATTCCCCACCCCAGGGCCTGAGTTAGCAGTTCTGGCTTCGTGCTTCCATGGTCCTTATTAGATACTGTGTTACATCATTGATCATGGTACTGTCATCTCTGCTTTATCTGCCTGTCCTCTCTACCATACTGCAAATCCCTCAAGGCAGGCAGTATGTCCTAACCATCTTTACACCTTATCATCTTGTATAATGTTCAATATGTAGATGATAAATTAAATGAGTAGACAAATCAGTGAATGATGGTGGGCCATCATGACCTTCTTCACCTAGTATAGCCCCCTCACACACACACACCCAACCATGGGATTTAATGGCAGCAAATAACTGATGGAAATCTCAAGTTCTGTTTTGGCTTCCCAGGTCCTCCATGCCATTGATGGTTGGCACTGGCATGTGTGAGAGTGTAAATATTGGTCACTATTGGGTTTGGGAGATAATAAATAACATTTCCTTCTTCACATCAACTGAGAACTGAGACACAAGAGCAACAACCCTGGGATTAAAACAGTAGTTTCCTTATTGTTAAAATTAATTGGGGAGTATGACTTTGATTTGGTGGCTAAATTGGGTTTCCAAATATTGTTTCCCATAAGGACAGTTTGAAACTGCAGAATAAGTCATCCATTCGAAATTGCTGCCTCTCCCGGCTTCGTGGCAGAGAGGGAAGAAGCAAAGGACCCTTCATTGTTTGCAACATTTAAGGAGCTTTGATCCCTACATTCAAGAAGTATTCACTAATGGATTCCTTGCAAACTCAAGGGATCACATAACTACCACCCCTCCCATGTGGAGAAGAAAGAAGGGGCCGAGGGAAGAGACCTGGACTGTCACTTAGAGGAAGCCACTTCCAGGAAACAGGAAGCCATGGACATGCATGCACATTATGAGAAAAGACATACAGAAACCAGGGATCCTCCAACCCCGGAAGCTGGTGGTGTGTCCATAGAGAAACACTATGCTGGTTAAATTAGTAGAAGGAACAACCAAAATACTCGGCAAGGCTGCACTGGCGAAGTGCCTGAGTGTTTGCAAACATTGATTAGGACCTTAAAACCTGTGCGTTTTATTCACTCAAACAATAATATTTATGGCATGTACAATAACAAGCCTCTTTGCTAACAGAGCCAATGACATTTCTGAAACATGAGCAATTATAGTGTTCTTTAGTTTACTTGGATATGTGGTAATTTCTTGTTTTTAATGGAAAATGTTGAAATGTTAGATTACAATGTTCAGGCTGAAATAAATGAGTTTTTTTTTACATTGTTTGGAAAACTTGGGGGAAAAGTGCAACTCTGGCTCACTTCCTGTTGTAGTTTAAAATGCAGCATTTACTTGACCTGTTTTCCCATTCCAGGCTCAGCTCTCCTCTTAGCTTACAGATGGGGGACAAAGGTAAGTTCTATGAAAGAGGAAATGGCTCTGAAAACTAGGACTTAGATGTCAGTGGGGTCACAACATCTAACTCCCTGAAACTCAGTCCCCTTGTTCCATCTGTAAAATGGGGATATTAGAATACCCACATCCCTGGTGGAAATAAGAATTAAATGGGACAAAATGCTCAGAAATCTGCGAGACAATGCCAAGTATTGAATTGGGTGCTCAATAAATGGTTTTAAAAGTAGTCAGAGGGTCATCCCAAGATGACTGTGATGTTACCAGACCCTGGGAGCTGGGGGGGGGGGAGTTGGGGAAGTCTATCTTCACATCTCTGGAGTTTCCAGTTTCCACTGAGGGGGTGGGGACCTGCCCTATCAACACAGTACAACTACTAGTGCTGAATGATAGAAACACCAAGCTTCAATCTTGGAAAGAGTAGGAGAAAAAAATTAAGAACATTTCCAAGGGCTTTTCGCTAAGCCCTGTGCTAAGGGCATGAGACTGGACTTGTCAGGAGGTGGGCAGAGATGCACTGAGGACTTAGGACGAATGAAGATGGGGACTTTGGGGAGGGCTGCGGTTGCCTTTCATGCATATGCAGTTAAGAAGCAGCTACACCGTGTAAGGAACCATTCATTCCAGCTTGAACACCATGATATGACATTTCAGCATTTTTCATTAAACAGTCAAGTGTGCATATTCAAGTATGCCAAGAGCTAAATGTGTAATTCAGGCTGCAGGATGCGTGCTGTACAGCCCAAGCCACAGGAATACCAGATAAAAAGAGAAGATCTGAAGGAACAATCATCACATATCTGAAAGTTCCTCATGACCATTTGCTTACAATTTGGCTTTTCTACAGTTGGGATTTTGGACCATGAACAGAGAGAAAACAACTAGATAGCATGACAGAAGCACATTTCCCTAGCAACTTAGCACAGTTCTTGTTTGAAAATACACATGAACATATTACATCCAAGGTTGATTTCAAGAAAGATGTACATAGATACCTATCTTCAAATTGACATTTAAGTTTTTCATTTCCTAATTTGAATATGCAAACAGAGGACTTGCAGACTTACTTCATCACACTATTGTTAAAAGTACATACAAGATTTTAAGCCAGGCGTGGTGGCACATGCTTGTAATCCCAGTACTTGGGAGGCTGAGACAGGAGGATCACAGGTTTGCAGCCAGACTCAGCAACTTGTGAGGCCCTCCACAACTTAGTGAGACCATGTTTCAAAATAAAGAACAAAATAGGGCTGCGGGTATAGCTTGGAGGCAGAATGCCCCTGGGTTCCATGCCTAGTACCACACACACACACAAAAAAAAAAAAGAGAAAGATTTTAAGCAATCTTGAGAGCAGGAATTATATATATTTTAATCATTGCATCCTCCTTAGCTTTTGCCTACAATGTCCTAGTACAATCTTAATACATATTGAATTAATGTAAATAAATTTAAATAAGCTTCTAAGTGTAAGATATGCCAAATTGTTTTCCATATTTTTCTGTATCCTACAAAAGAAAATGAGATGTAATAATACATACGGCATCAGGAACACCTTATTCCTTTTTTTCTAAATGTAATGTCTAAACAATAAACACTACCCTTCCTATAGCCATGTGAATTTAACACAACCAAAGAGGCAGTTTGACTCACTCAGGTCACCAGAGTATGTTTCCATTAGGAGAGCTCAGAACCTCTCAACACCGTGCCCAGTGTCTCAACCCTGCTCTGCCGGGGGCGGCCTGCTCCCCTGCCTTCCTCTTGCTTTGCTAAACACGGCAAGGAGCTCACTATTGTGGAGATGTCTGCTTCCTCCATTGGAAAGGACAATGCATCTCATAAAAGGTGATCAAAATATTACCTCGAGTAAAACAGTTTTAAATGAAAAAAGAAAGCACCCATAACTTCTCCTCTTTGCCTGCCCTCGGAAGTGTCAGAAAGAAAGACAGTTCCTCTAATGTTTTCCCCATTAGAAAAAAAATGCTCCGTTCTGCCAGTGGTGCAGAGTTTACTGTCTAATGTCACAAAGGAGAATAATTATACTCTACCACCTTGTTTTTCTTCAAGATAAACTGATACCCGAGCTCTGCAGCTCAACTCTAGAAAACTAAAATGAACCCTATAGGAAGTGGATCGCCTGGGATCAGAAGTGGGGCTGAGACATCTTACTAAAAGTTAAATATTCTTCCATTTAATTTCCTCCAGGATTGATGAAGGCAAAGCCACCATAAAATTTTATTTCCCGGGACATTCTCCAAAATGTTCCAGGCAGCAGGGCTGAGGGAATCGCCTCGAGAATTTGTTGGTTGCAGCTTCAACTTGAACTCTCTTCCCCTGGTGTGGTTCCCCACTAGCACCTCACCAAATGACCCAAAGTTAGAGACTGATAACCTGAACCTCTCTGAGCCAACACTAACCGTTTCCCAAGGAAATTCATGTATTTATTAACTAAGGAAAAATGAATACCTTATTTTAAGCATGTGTCTCAAAAGCCTCTGAATGATTTCTATAAGACACAGACAATAGGACAAAATCCAAGAAGCAAGTAGGAGACAAGTAGATAAGATTCACTCAGAACAGCTAAAATGAGACTGTGAACAATACAGCGCTTTGATTGATAAGGTGATTTAAAAATTAAAAGCAGGGAGTCTATCTGTGAGCTGAATGCCAGTTTCCAGAGATTGATGGATGGCATGAGTCTTCTTCTCTTTGTGGCATTTCAGATAAAGATGTGTTTTCTTTTAGAGAGAATCTTTATAAGACAATTGCTCGACTAGAAAAGGGTGTGTGTGAGTGTGTGTGCACATACACCAGCTGCATTTCAGAGTAGGACTCTGTACCTAGAATGCAAGGCTGCTCTGTAGCCTTGCAAGCTGTCTGTACTTTCCAGAGCTTGTGCATAGATAAGGTACTTTAAAAACATCCCTCCTGGATGAGCCTTCATTTCCAATTGTGTCTATGCACCATGTGGTAGCCAGCGTGATTAAGGAAAAAGTGATTGTGCGAACCTTCAAATCCATCTGTCTTGTCATTGGCATTGAAGAGCTTTGCTGAAAAATTAGCCTCCTCCTTCCCCCAACTTGTGTTTTCCCATCCTCCAGACAATACAGGAAGCTCTTAGCCTGGAGAGAGGGAACAAAGGGGCAAGGAATTCAATAAAAAAGAGATCCTGGGCAAAATGAAATATTGTTTCTCTGTCTGTATTGCTCTCTTTCTCTCTAGTCTGCCAGAGCATTAACTGCTTGTCTGCTGAACCAGAATGCAGGATCATTTCTAGGATTTGCTGCAGAAGGCTGAAGTTTCTGAAGTATCAGGATGTCCAATGTGACACAAGAGTCTAAACTGGACACAAAAACGATAGGTAAAATGTGAGCAAACATACTTTAGTTCATGTATCTTTGGAATTTTCCTAGTACAGCCCTGCTTAATTAACTATACATATAGGCTCAAAGACTTATTGGATTTTTTAATATTCTCTGTGCACATCTAAGGACTTCCTAAATTTGCATTTAAATTTTATTTACCTATGCATGTGTGCATTTTTCTAGGGAGAGGATCCATAGAAATCATCAGATTTTTTAAAGAGTTTATGACCCACAAAGTTAAAAAGCAATTCCATAAGGTATTTATTGTCTAACTATTCCTGTTTATTTCCCAGTCATGGGGGGGGCATTTTCTATCATAGAAGATTAGAGTTTGTGTGAAATACTTGCTTTGGCCAAGAACAGAAAAAAGACTGCAGTAAACTAGAAAACAGGTACTGCATTAGAAGACAAAAGAAGATGAAGATGATAGAAGGCTTTTAAGATTTAGAAGGACTTTTTTTTGTTCATTTCATAATTGTAATTCAGACTCAGGGAAAACATACAAAATGCATGGTATACAGATTTTTGTTGTATTTAAAAATTGTCTTTTTAAGAATTTTCTTTTAATTTTTTCCTATTTCAATTGTTGGGAGGAAGAGGTGTGAATATTTGGACTAATGAACTCACTTAAAATTTCTCCAGTTGCTATTAGATTTGAGGAAAGTTCATTAAAATAGGAAAATTATGGACTAGAAAATGTTTTAGGGTCAGGTGCTTTTGATGGAAAAAATTATTAACAGAGCTGTCCAATGGACAGGCTGGCCTTGCAGTCATTGACATTTTTTAATCTGTGTGAGTTCCTCTTAAACCAATTATTTTCTAAAAGTTAAAAAAAATCAGGGTGCATAAGTGTGTTTTAGAGTGGTATATGTTAGTTACAATAAACATAAAACCTGTTTGAGGCAAGAAAGATACCCCCAAGTTTGGGATTAAAGGGAGGAAGTTTTCTCTTCTCCTGAACCCTCACATTGATTCCCCATGTGTCATAGTGGACATATGTAAAGTAACCTTAAAGAGACCAGAAACATCCTTTGGTGATCAAAACACTTAGCACACTAGAAATAGATGGGAGCTTTCATAACCTGAAAAAGCATCTATGAAAACCCAAACTGACCTCATATATCATGTAAATCACAAAAAGCATATGCCCTGCAAACAAGGCCAAGACGTCTACTCTGAACACGTCCATTCCACACTGTACTGGAGGTTCTAGCCAGGGCAATTAATCAGAAAAGAAAAATTTTAAATGCATCCAGATTATAGAGGAAAATGTTAAGATATATCTAGTTATTTACAATTATATGTGTAGAAAATCCTAAGTGATTCGCAGAAAAACTATTGGAGCTAATAAATGAGTTCAGCAAGATTGCAGGATATAAGATCAATAAATAAAATCAATTATATGTCTTAGAGTAGTAATGAACAAAGCAAAAATGAATTTAAGAAAACAATTCCATTTATAATAACATCAAAAAGAATACAATATTTACAAATAAATTTAACAAAAGTAGTGCAAGGCTTATAATCTGAAAATTACAAAGAACGACCTAAATATAAGCCCATGTCCATGAATCAGAAAGCATAATATAAGGTGCCAATATTTCCCCAAATTAATCTTCAAGTCACAGTTAAGCCTTCTGTTTTTGTTTTTTGTTTGTTTGTTTTTGCAGCAATTGACAAGTTTATTCCAAAAATAATATGGAAATGAAAGGGACCCAGAATACCAAAACTAACTTGAAAGAGAAGAACAAAGCTAGAAGACTTGCACTTCTTTATTTTGAAATTTACCATAAAGCTATAGGAATCAAAATAGTGTGACACTATCATAATGATAAGCAAATAGGTCAGTGGGATAGAATTAATCATTCAGAAATAAATTATTGTATTTACAGCAGTTATAATTAGATATAAAATGTCCCCTAAAGAGCTCATTTATTAATATCCAGGGTTGATATAGTTCAGTCATGAGGGTTGTAATTCCAGCAGTAGATAAATCCATTGTAATGGATTTACCTGGGTGGTACCCGGTAGGCCAGTGTGGTGTGGCTGGAGGAGGTGGTCCCTGGGGGTGAGGCCTTGGGGGATTATATATGGTTCCTGCTCCCCCTGCTCACTCTCTCTGTCTTGCTTCCGGCCTCTATGATGTAAGGAGCACAGCCCATGTGCTCTCCTTTATTCTGCCACCTCTCTCTGCCTTCCGCCACCATGCCCTGAGATCCATAATTCCCGGCCTCACATGAACTGAACCTGAAACCATAAGAAAATAAATCTTCTTTCCTTTAAGTTACCTGGTCAGGTCTTTAAGTCAGGCTGTGAGAATGCTGACTGGAACAACAGCTAATAGATTTTCAACAGGATGCCAAGACAATTCAATGAAGAAAGAATTGTCTTTTAAGCAAACAATACTTGGACAACTGGTCATTCACACACAAAGAAATGAAATCGAACATCTGCTTCAAAACTATATACAAAAATTAACTCAAAATGGATCATAGACCCAAATGTAAATGCTAAAACTCTTGGGGCTATAAAACTCTTAGAAGAAAAGCAAGGGAGTTAGGTATGTGGCTCAGTGATAGAGCACCTGCCTAGCATGAGGACCTGGGTTCAATTCCCAGCATCCACAGGGGAAAAAAAAAAGATGCCAGACATGATGGTGCATACCTGTGGTCCCAGTACTTGGGAGGCTGAGACAGTAGGATTGCAGACTCAAGGCCACCCTCAGCAACCTAGCGAGACCCTGTTTAAAAAACAAAACATTAAAAAAAAGGCCTGAGGGTATAGCTCGAAGGTAGAATGCCCCTGGGTTCAATCTCCAGTACCCCCCACACACAAAGGCAAAGGATTTGATAGACATGTCTCCAAAGAACATATAAAAATAACTAATAGCCACACACACAGAAAAACCTCAACATATAAAAATGGCTAATAACCACAGACACACAGAAAAACCTCAACATTGTTAGTCATTAGGGAAGGGCAACTTAAAACCACAATGAGACACCATCATTTTGTACCCAATAAAATGGCTAAAATAAAAAGGACAAACAATAAAAGTGTTGGTAAGGATGTGGAGGAGTTGGAAGACTCATACATTATTAGTGGGAGTATAAAATGTGTAACTCAAGATGTTAAACATAGAGTTACCTTGCCGGGTCACTATGTATGTATCCAAGATAATTGAAAACATCTGTGCATACAAAAACATGTATACACACGTTTATAGCAGCACTATTCTTAATAGCCCCAAATCAAATTAGCCCAAAAGCCCATCACATGATAAAAGAATAAACAAAATACGGTATATCTATGCGATGGGTTATTATTTGACCATAAAAAGGAGTGAAATACTGATCATGCTACAGCATGAATGAACCTAGAAAGCATTATGCTCAGTGAAAGAAACATGTCATAAAGTATCATCTATTGTATGATTCCATTTAGATGAAATGTCCAGAATAGGCAAATTGATAGAGTCAGAAAGATATGAGTGGTTTCCAGGGAAAGAAATGTGAGTGGAAGGGGAAATGTGTAATGACCACTAACTGGTCCAGGGTTTCTTTCTGGGGTGATGAAATTGTTTTGAAACTAGATTGTGATGGTTGCACAACTCTATGAATATACTAAGTTATACATTTTTTTTTTGCAATACAGGAAATCGAACCCAGGGGCATTCTACCTCCGCGCTACACCCCTGGCCCTATTTATTTTATACTTTATTTTGAAACCGGGTCTCACAAAGTTGCGGAGGACCTCACTAGGTAGAGAGAGAGAGAGAGAGAGAGAGAGAGAGCTGAGGCTGGCCGCGAACCAGGATCCTCCGGTCTCTGCCTCCCAAAGTACTGGGATTACAAGTGTGCACCACCACGCCCTGCCACATTTTTTAACAAAAGATTTAAAGAGAGTCCAATAAGTTCTCAGATAGCTATACTGTAATCCAATAATGATATTAAGTGTTCAACATGTTTTCAAAGTGAATGTATCAGTCATGAAAGTCAGAGTGCTAATCAGAAGTCACTTGATAAGCATCTGTGCTAGGTTGGATTGTTTGTTCTAATTCTTCTTTCCCTTGTATAATAAGAACATAAGTTCAGAATATATAAAGTTGCCATTCTGGGTTAAATAAAAAATAGTGGAGTATCGGCAATTTCATGCAGTTTAACCTGAATCACTCATACCTTTTGCCATGTAATTTTGCAGTGCTCTTCCAAAGGGATGGAATGTTCTACCCCGTCCCTTTGATGCTGGGCTTGACAAGGTGGCTTGTTTAGTATGTGGAATGTTAGTAAATGTTTGCGAGCACAGACTGTAAATATGTTTGTGTGATTTTGTTTGTGCACTAGCTATTCACCATGAGAAGAACATTCCCTGGGAAGTCACTAGTCCAAGGAGGATGAGATACATATGGAGTCTACCTAGAGACAACCATAACCTAAATCCAATTCAACAGACTTACAGCCTAAAACCAGAACCACCTAACCTACAGCAACTGGATCTACCTACAAACTCCTCAGTTTGAGAATAGTTTTTGTTGTACACCATTGAGGTTTTGAAGTTTGTTACACACGATTACTATGGCCATCGCTAGCTAATACATCATCTAAGCAGTGAATGAGGGAGAGGAACTGAAACAAAAGCAGACAGTGTCTGTCCAAGCAATATTCAAAGGAAATGAAGTCTTGTTAAATGTACTTTGACAGATGAATTTCCTGGACCCTGAAAAGAGGAAAGACAGATGGGCAGATTGTAGTAGTGGCAGCAGACACCCCAAGTAGGAGACAAAAGCCTGAAGACTGGCCTTGGATATTTGATTGAGTATCACATCAAAGGGGAAACCTGACAAATAGCAATTTTTAGAACTTCCCACTTCTAACCAAGGTCTGTGCTGCAGCCTGGCCTTTAATCTGAATTCTCATAAATGAGGGAAACTCAAGGAAAGTTTGATTACAAGCAAAGGCATAAGTTAGTTATGGTTGTAACATGCGGAGGAGCGAACACTTGGATTCTATATTGCTTCCATTTACTCTGAATTTTATGCTAAGTGTTTTTCACTTGTGCAGATCCCAGAGTTGAGATCAGAGTTTCAGAAATGAAAACACAATTAATTGAAGTTGTGGGAAAACGCAGAATCAAGGACTCATGCATTTATTTATGTCAACAATGCCAAAGAAAATTGGTATTATGTCTTAGCAACTGTCATGTGCTTGTCTTCTTTCATATCCTGGGTTAAACTATGACAATAATATCATCCAGTCTCCCTAATCAAAACAGTAGTTGCTGTTTACTGAATTCTTGCAGTGTACCAAGGACTCTACCAGAGGCTTTTCAGACATCATATCCAATTCCCACCATGACCTTAAGAACAAATATTAGTATCCCCATCTCAGAGATGAGGAAACTGACCCAGAAAGGCTAACTTCACCAATGATGTTACACAGTAGAAGGGGAGCTAGAATTTGGACCCAAGTCTAATATAATTCTATTTAAAGGTGAGCAAATATCAGTTTAATCTGGATGATTTGTTAATGAAATCAAAATGATCCATCCATGGAGAATTAGCTACTAGCATAGAAAATTACCTCATTATAAGGTGGTCTCAGTTATGCATTTCTATCTATCTACATAAATTTATAATATAGACTTGAGAAAAGTTACCAGAAAGTGACAGTTTGGTCTAGATTTTATATACCTTCTTTTGTCTAAACATTTAATTCATTTTTGGGTCAGTTACTTTCTGTGGTCTTATCACATGTATGTTGTGTATCCTTGGCTCAGTCCAGAGTGAATTTGGTTTTTAAGAAATACAGTCTAAATATAAATTATAAAATATAGTATGAGATATGAACACAGAATCACCAACAGCTCTTATAATTTCTATATCCCTTGGGATCCTCCTATTCTCAACTACAGAAAATTCTTAATCTCTCTCTCTCTCTTTCTCTCTCTCTCTGTATGTGCACGTACACACACACACACACACACACACACACACACACACACACCTCCCTCTTTTGCTCTTTCTCCTCACCTCTCTTCTATTTCTTCTCCCTCACCACCAACTCTTTTTTGACCCACTAGGTTTGAGCTGTGCACCCTCTAGACAACTTCTCCTACCACCACCTGCCCACACAGCTCCCAAACTACTTGTTGACACTTAATTAACCCAGTCTCACCAGGAATTTAATGCCTCTTTCTTCATTAACAGCCTCCTCTAAGACTGCGGTCCATTCTAATCATCCCCTTTCCTCTCCTCTTATTTCATTCTACCTCACAAAGTTAAAAAAGACCACAATGGTCCAAAACTCTCTACAGAAAAGTAAGCAGTAGCTGACCCCAAAATATTCTTTCTCTGGAAAAGAGTATAGAGAAGAAAAAAGAGAGGTTAAGGCTTCCCTAACCCTCCATGCCAGTGCTGCTTGCCCGTCACATGGTGTGTTAGCTTCTTAAGGCTGCTGTAACAAATAGCACAAATTTAGTAGTTTAAACAACACAAATTTATTGTTTTATAGCTCCATTGGTCAGAAGCCCAACCTGGGTTTCACTGGGATAAAATCATGGTGTCAGTGTGCTGTCTTCCTTTCTGAAGGCTCTCGGGGAGAATCCATTTCTGACCTCTTTGATGTTGTGACAGAATTCAGTTTCTTGCAATTGTAGGACTGAGATCCCCATTTTCTTGCTGACTGTCAGCTGAGGGTTATTCCCAGCTTCTAGAGACCACCAACATACGTTGGCTCCTGGTCCCCGTCTTCCATTTCCAATGCCAGCAGCTGGTAGATCAAGTGCCCATCATGCTTTGAATCCTTCCTTCTTCCAACTCTTCTCTCTGATCTATTAGAAAAGTTCTCTGCTTTTAAGTTCACATGCGATTAGAGGGGACCCACCCAGATAATCCATGAGCAGCTCTTGATTCCAGGTCTGTGCTCTTAATCACATCTGCCAGGTCCCCTGAATTATGTAAAGTAACATCGCTACAGGTTCTTGGGATTAGAGCAGATATCTTTGAGGAGACATTATTTTGCCCAACACATGTAGTAAATTTCATTGTCGCTTTAGTGATGGACCATCTGGGCTTTGCAATAAACTAGACATCCCACTGTAATAGAGGGGAAGCCAAGGGCTGGATTAAACTAAATCATATACCTCTCAACAATCTATACCATTGGTCCACATATTCCTGTAGAAAAATCAAATAATAACATATGAAAGTCATATGGTAACTATGTTTTTTAATCTGTCCTTTTTATTAACTGCATATATTTAGAATGTTTTGTTTTGGGTTTTTTTTTTTTTTTGGCGGTACCAGGGATTGAACCCAGGGGCATTCTACTTCCGAGCTACACCCCCAGCACTATTTTTTTTATTCTTTATTTTGAAACAGGGTCTCACTAAGTTGCAGAGGGCCTCACTAAGTAGCTGAGGGTGGTCGCAAATCTGGATCTTCTGGTATCAGCCTCCCACGTACTGGGATTACAAGCATGTACCACCACGCCCAGGTTACAATGTTTTTAATTAAGTAGTATAAGAAAAGATACAAGTTCTTCTCAATGTATGTTCTTAGGAAAAATAAAATTTAAAAGATAAGTATCTGTGATCCCAACAAAGAAAGAGCCTGGTTCCTATTTTTATCGGGCCACCTTTCTGTAAGACTTTTTGCTGCAAGTTCTTTTCACGGTGATTTTCTAAGAAAATCACATTTTCCTACAACATCCCCTCTAAGTGTCCTGAATTGGCTAGGTGGAGATAATTCAAGAGTCCCCAGTCACCACCACACCAGAATGTCACATTTTGCCTTACCTCCTCTGCTGAAAATGGAACATTTTAAAATATGCAGCTAAATGGAAGGCTTGTCAAGAGGAGGTGGGGTGGGAGCACTCCTGTTTATGTTATTACACTCCAGAGTTGCTACCACTGATGCACTATGCTCTCTAGGAAAATTAGAAGTCCAGATTACATCAGGTAATTGCAGCATGCAGAAACCGAGCAGGATATGCACATGGAGGCTGCCAGAAGCAACAGCAACGATGATTAAATTATCCGTGATAAACAAGTCAAGGGGAAAAACATAAAGCACACTGGAGCTGCAAAGCCAAGCTGGATATCATCACACAATCAAAAGCTAATAAGAAGGAAAGCACACGGGGATGGGAGGTGTGGCCTGCAAATGAAACTCCGGGCTTTACACATAGTGAGACGGTCTGGTGTCTCTTAAGACCTTTATCAGAATATGAAGTGTCTCACAGGCTTGGCGGTAGCTGGACCAGGGTGCTGCAGCACCTGCCTTGTTGCATTGATTCATGGGAAAGGACAATGGGCTGTGTTCTTTGTTTTGCATTTTCATCCCACCTGTCAGAACTTTCTCTTTTTCTTCAGCAGAGAGCTGGAGAGTCATTATGGGCAGTTGATAAAAATGTGGGGCTGAATTTACATAGTCATTCAGTGACTGTCATGTACGGTGATGCTTATGGAGTACAATTAAGAGAATCTCTCATTTGAATAAAAATCTGTTCTTTTAGTTCCATGTCATATATAATATCACTACAAGCTCATCTACATAGCCTATTATAATGCACACTTTTATACTACTATAGCCTTCACCTAATCAGTCCTCTACGAGCTAATCAGCTCAAATACTGTCACAAGTGGCATAATGCAGGCAATTATCCTTAATTCAACTTCTAAACATGGAGGTGAAAGATCAGATTTAACCAAACAGGCTTATCAGGAATTCATGAATTGATAATCATGATTAATGGGAAATCACAGTGCAAAACTTGTTTTAATTTACCTGTTCATGTAACTTGTGTTACAGAGAAATGTGAACTTTCATCCAGAGCAAACAAAGAATGTCTAGACTCTCAAATGAATTCGAGCCCCAGGGTAAGAAATGTGTATTCGCCATTTCAAAGATAATCTTAAATGACAGAAATCAGTGTGGCTGACTAAGGATTATAGTTTCGAAAATATCCTGACCTGGACTCACTGAAAGAGAAATGATTACTCTAGTCATTACTAATGAGTGTTTGAAGGGGGGATGTGCCTTGAATGGAACAAATTGAACTTGTCTCTGAAGAGCCTTAGATTTCTACAGATTGCGCTATTTTTGAAAAGTACTCTTTGAAAATAGCTGCATTAGGGTTTGTGTTTCCCTAAGTATTGGTCACTTATAAGAGACTCAACATACTGGTGTATCATTTATTCATTTATTAAAATAATATTTATTGAGCAAATTGTATGTGGAAGAATCTATGCTGAGTATTGGAGGTGAAAATAATGAGTAAGAGAAGCCTTATTCTAGAGAAACTTGAAGTCCCGAGGGGGAAATAATACAAGGAAACTAAAATGATCCATATGACATGATAAGACAGAGAAAAATGCTGACTGGTATCTTATTTGTTACTGCTTTCCATAGTTAGTTAGGGGAAAGTAAAATATATACCAGCATAACAATAGTACTACGTCTCTGAAAGGTTTGGATTTCCCTTCCAGACCGTCCATGGGAGAGGTAACCATCTTTTGTGTTCCTATTTGGAATAAAAATTGTATAAAACCAGATTTTGCCAGCAATGAAGGAATCCGGGGCTGGTGTTCTGGGTTAGAGTGGAAGCCTGGCCCAAGCCCATGGGCCAGATTCCCCCAAGCTGAAGAGAGGCAGAGATGTACCCTATTTGTATGCAGCACCAAGCAGGGACTGATGATCTGGATTTTGGGATGACAGTGTGATGCTTATGGAAGCTGAAAATTTAAGTGCTGTGACTAGTGTCTCTGTCACCAAGTCTCTAGTCCCTGGAAGGGACCTTTGTACAACACATCTGTGAGCCTCCCTCTCTCACCTCACAGCAGGGCAGCAACCCACACACACAACAGAGGATTCATGCTGGGCAGTACCAGGTTGTCCGTTGCTGCTGACCCTGTTATCTGAAAACCACTGCAGCACAGAAGTGGCTATGCATTCCTGTGTATGTTTAGGAACTCCATAAACACATCTGAGATTGAATTTATTCAATTATTGAGATTGCCAGGTGAATCTATTGTTGGGGAGAAAACCCATGCCAGGTATTGCAAACTAGTTGACTACATGTACTACAGCACTTCAGAGAAATCTAGTGATGACATGGACCTAATTTGACAAGGTAAACTGCACACTGTTACCCAACTCCAACTGGTTATGTCCACTGGGAATACTGAGAGAGTGCAGTGAGATCTTGGATTTTTTCTAATTTGTCTTCAAGAGAAGCTGGATATTTTCATGGTAAACCTCCTGAATGTTTAATATTGGCCACTAATTCAAAATTTAAAATATTATGTAAACCAAATAAAATTCATCTTCCATATTTGATTCATAAATTCTAGGCTATATTAAAAAGTAAAAATCAAGTAAAAAAGTGTGGGGAGTTGTGGAAAGTAAGTAGAGAAAATAGATTTTGAGATGGGAATAGGAGCATGGAAGGGACTCCTGATCAATATGTGAGATAGCAGCCGGGCGTGGTGGCGCACGCTTGTAATCCCAGTACTTTGGGAGGCGGAGACTGGAGGATCCGGGTTCGCGGCCAGCCTCAGCTCTCTCTCTCTCTCTCTCTCTCTCTCTGTCTCTCCTCTCTCTTCTTAGTGAGGCCCTCCGCAACTTCGTAAGACCCGGTTTCAAAATAAAGTATAAAAAATAGGGCTGGGGTTCAATCCCCGGTACCGCAAAAAAAAAAAAAAAAAGATGTGAGATATCAGAGACAATGGAAAAGATGAATGACCAAAATTCACAAATTTATTAAGCCACTTCTCATTCAACCAATACTTATTGAGTATTCCCTATATGTCAGGCACCATGCTTAAGGTACAGAAGGGAGGGAAATTGTCCCTGCACTCGAAAAAAAAAATTTAGTCTAGTATTCAGACATCTGAAAGATAAACAATATGTTCCAGAATAGATTCAGAGGATAAAGGCAAGAAAGAACAGCATATGGGAAGGCCCAGCAGTGAATGTGGGGAGGTGTCTCTGCAGAGCCCCAGGAAGCCCAGATGCCTCAAGGATGGTGTTCAGGGGAAAGAGGTGAGAAGGAGCCGGAGAGGATGGCGGGGGCCAGAGCCTCCAGAACCCTAAGAAGAGGCCCTCCGGAGGAGTTTGGACTAGTCCTAAAGGCAATGGAAAAGTCATCCAGGAATTTAAGCAAGAGTCCCATGATCAGGTTTGCATACATAAAGGTCACTCAAGGTTAGCATAGGGGACATAGAATGGAAGACCATGTATAAAGTAGTTGCTGTAGCTTGGATGAGAAATAAAGGCCAAGGAGAGCAGAGAGAAATAAACTGAGAGACAGAGATGTACATGGGTTCAAGGGACAGTTAGGAAATAGAAGGAAGATGAAAGGTGATTGATAAGAGGTAGAAAAGTTAATTAACTTTCCCCAGGTCACAAAGCTGACTGAAGAGTCAGTATTTGAATCCATGCAATCTTGCTTTAGAGCCCGCGTTTGTAACCAAATGCAATCTGTCACCACCCTTTGTCTCTTAGCATCTCTTTCTTTGACTTCTATGGACAGATGTTCTTTTCTACTCAAAGGGAGAAGCAAATCAACTAGGCTTTCCATATTATGATATGAAGTGCAGACATAGCCCAGATACAGGAAGCAGAGTTGGGAAATTTTCAACTTCATTTTTCTTCATTCTAAAATACTCAGGTGAGGCTGCAGGACAGTGAGGAAAGACCATTGCCCCCACCCAGCTTCCACCTATATCCCCAGGGGCCCTAAATCCCTGGTGGAGATTTACATCTTTGTATAGAGTTAACGTGTCCATGCTCAAAGAACATTCTTAACTACCCAATCCATCATTTATGCCTCAATTTAAAGGTTGTTTCTGAACTCAGCCATTAATAGGTAGAAAGAGTCGCTTATAATGAGGTCATAAAGGGAAAAATGTAGAGTGGACAAAACATTTTGCCTGCTTAAAATTTATTCTTCCAGCTGATGGTGTCCACAGGGTTTGGTTATATTTATAGAAATGTGAAATTACACTGTGTAGACCAACTCTAGGACTTAATCTGGATTGTGATTCATTTCTAAATGAGAAGAGTTTTCAGAATGGATGTATTTCCAGTGTCTTTAAGATAATGGAATCTCGGAGGGTTTTTTTTTAAGTCATAGATATTTCACATAATGTAGCATTTTTCATGAAGTGTGGTTTCTTTGAGAGCTTTTAAAAGACTCCAGCTGTATAGAAATATCTCATTAGTGACAAAAACAAAGCCAGTTTTTTCTGCTTTGTTCCATCCAACAATGGGCAGACTCATCATGCACTGGTGCCTCCTGTCCTTACAATGG
The DNA here is from genome assembly GCA_004027185.1 of Glis glis. NCBI lineage: Eukaryota > Metazoa > Chordata > Mammalia > Rodentia > Gliridae > Glis > Glis glis. Next base: position 87,927 of record PVJS01001010.1, read on the forward strand.
CTGTGTGCATTGGGCATTTTCTTACCATTCTTCAAACACTTCCCTCCTCCCAGTACTTGTCCAGGTGCTCATATTTCTTTCCAAAGTCACAAAATACAATAGGGGATGCACATCTGGCTCATAAAAGTCCTTTTGAAGGCAAAGCAGAATGCATCTCTCACCAGAGAAAGATAATAGAAGAAAGCTACATGGAAGGATTCCCACCAGATCTTGCTTGGGGCACATCTTGTTCACTGCAAACCTGGAAAGTTATTGTCCTTCCTGGATACTTAGTTGCCTGGTATTGTTACTAGGAAGTATTCACAAACCAAGCATTCACCCCAAGAAAAAAGGAGAATAAACATTCCTGTGCACTAAACCTGCAGTCCAGAGATGAGTAACAATTATTCCATGCAAACTATATAGCTGGGTTTCTGTGCAGTTGTTTTTGATGCAGTAGCCATCTTTGAAAAAAAAGTGTCTAATGGCAAAAAATATAAAGCTCATGAAGTAAGAAGGAAAATGTTGAAGCTCTCCATATGGGAGAATGATGACAAAAATCTGTATTTGACAAACCCTGTATGACCAGTTGAACTTGAGGTTAAAATATAATGAATGTGTTTGCTATTCACTTCATATTTCAGGCAGGGGCCATGAGTTTTGCTCAGCCATCCATGTGTCCAGCAGCCTGCAAGCCCTTGAGAGCAGGAGTCTTGATCAACATTGGGTCTCTTTTGCCTAGCACAGGGCTCTGCACCAACTGGACCCTAAATGATTCGTTGACTGTTTTAAAGACCTAATTGCATAGCCTTAACCATTCTATAAATTGCCTATGAAATGTTTGCCAAAACCACATGTATAAAATATGTTCTTACTAAAATTAAATGCTTTCCCCCCCCTTGGTTCTGTCCATATTGAACTCAGAGGCATTCTACCTCTAAGCTACACCTTTAGCCCTTTTTACTTATCTATTTTTTTATTTTGATTCTGTCCATATTGAACCCAGGGGCATTCTGCCTCTAAACTACACCTGTAGCCCTTTTTGTTTATTTATTTATTTTTTATTTTGAAACAGGGTCTCACTAAGTTGCAGGGGGCCTCACTAAGTTGCTGGGGGCTGGCCTCGAACCTGTGATTCTACTGTCTCAGCCTCCCAAGTACTGGGATTACAGGTGTGCACCACCATGCCTGGCTTAGCCCCCACACCCAGCCGGCTTTGCCCATATCTTAATGGACACACCCAATTTACCTCACGGATCTTCCATCCTACAAGGAAAGAAACACAAAGATCCTTTCCCTTAGGCAAGGCCTTCCAGGACATATTGCCTCCAGAATTATTAAATAAGTCTCTAACCTGTTGATTCCAAATCCTGAACATCCAATATAGCCAGAAAAGAAAAAACTATTGTCTTAATAATTAAAAGGGCAAAAAACAAACCTGGGCACCTCTTACCCAATAAACTTCCAGCATGTGTGACAAACACATATTGAACAAGCACGGAGCCTAAGAAAAATCCAATAGTCTTTACCTCCAAAGAAAGCTAGTCCCAAAGGAGGACAATTATCAAGCGACCAATGCTTACCTCTCTGTTATTTAGTGCAATCAAGTGCAAGGGCACCTCTAAACCACGGCGATGCTTCCTCAGGGGCTCGGCTGTAGTCTTTCACTCTGCCCACAGAAATCGTCAGAGGACTAACAATTTCTACAGCCTCTTGCTATGCTTCAGCAACTTCCCAAATCACAGCAAAGCACAGATTTCTGATTTCATTCTTTCTCCTGCTTCCTTCCTCCCTTCCTTTCCTTCCCTTCCCTTTCTTCCTGTTTATTTTGGTGGCTCAAGGGCTAAAACTACACAGGAAGTAGAGGACATACTAAGAACAAAAACAGTAATTTGAGAAGAGTTTAGTAAAGAGACTATTAACAGGAGGAGGAGCACAAGGTGACCATTCTCCTTTCAGTATTGCTCACTGACCTAACCCAGCTGGCTGTCAGAGGGCAAAGGAATCCATCACCAGGTTTGGTGCAGGTCTGATTCCTAAGCCACAGACTAGGGAAGAGGGTATAAGAGGGTCTGCAAGGCAAACAGAAGACATCCAGCACAGTGGTGAGTCCTTGGTGCCCATGATTTTCTAGCTTAATGTCATAATTAAAATGTCCTTGAGCCAGGATAGTGGCACATACCTGTAATCCCCAGTACTTGGGAGGCTGAGACAGGAGGATCACAGGTTTGAGGACAGCCTCAGCAACTTAGCAAGACTCTCAGCAACCTAGTGAGACCCTGTTTCAAAACAAAAAATAAAAAGACCTGGGGTGTAGCCTGGAGGTAGAATGCCCCTGGGTTTAATTCCCAGTACCCCCCCACACACACATAAGCACACAATGTTCTCGAGACAGTTATTTTCCTCCCTCAATCCTATTTCAAGTATTTCTTTATCCTTCTGTCTGCTGACTATATGGCCTATTTTAATTTCATAGGTCTTGATTACCTGTTTTCTAAACTCCATGACTATTTCGAAAGTCACAAACCAAAGTAACCATTTTGAAAGCCAGTCTGGTATTTACCATCAGAAAGACAATGATGGATATTCAAATGTTCATTGTTAGGAATTTAAATATCCAGAAATATTCAGAGTTTATTTTAACACACACACACACACACACACACACACACACACACACACACACAATTTTTCTTGAAGCCTACACTAAAAGAGTAAAGACTAAAATTTCTCAGTCAGAAGCCAGACTAAAATGCTAGTTCAGTTAAAGTTAACCACATAATAAATTCTGTGCTAAAACCTATCTGGAGTGGCTTACACTCTATGCAACAAGGGCTTGAACTGGAATGACACATGGAATTCAAACTTGGAAACCATAACGAACATTTTATTTGCAAAGTTTTTACATTGGTCACTTCTCTTTCTTCCTCCAATACAATAACATGGGCAGAAATTCCATCCACCCTTCCCCCATGAGCTCTCACCTTCATATGACCATAATAAAATTCCCCCTGGCTTGGGTTTTCTATAACAACCATCAGCTAATGGTATCCAGCCAAAGAATCATAAGGACTGGTTTTAAAATACAAAATTACTTCAAATCTCACATGAGTTGTTTTTCAAGCATGCATCAGTTTATACGAGTAGATTTTCAATCAAAACACCATGTCCCTCAGGCTGGCTATTTTGTACACCATATTTTCCAAATGGAAAAGCAATCATAGTAGATCAAGTCACCTGGCCAAGCACACATCTCCAGCATGACACATCCAAAGCAGCCACCACCATGATTGAAGGCAGATGCCAGTGGACGTCTCAAGACAAGTGAACGTAAATGCATGGAGATACTTGAAGAATAGACGTTTGACATTATCTCTTAATTTGCTCCACATATCTATACTCAAGTTTCTCAAATGTAATTTAAGAACTATCTAGTCCACAGTAATACCAGGAAAGGCAAGTTGCTACGTCTTTAACACAGATCTGCATTATCTATTGCAGGCTTGTGTTACATTACATTCAAAATTAAAGATGTTTTAGCTATTTGTATGTTTGGTCAGGAATACCTTTATTTTAGCAACTCTAAATGTCTCCTATGGCTATAATTTGTTCTTGTCAAATTGCATCTCTGCGTACCTACTCCTGCTCTATAAATTGTGCAACAGTCTTGGTCAAAAGCAGTAAAATTCTGACTTGCTTTTTTTTTTTTTGTCCTTGTCTATCTGTTTGATCCCTTCATTAGGCAATAAGACAATAAGCATTTTTTAAGTCCCACCAGGTGCATGTGATTGGCAAAAAGAAAATGCACCTTCAGGAGGGTGCCTGACAGAAAGCCTTTGGTCCAGACAAATGGCCGACCATGGAGACAAGTGGCCAGCCATGCGGGGAGCCAGGATAACAAACACTCAGCTTCCTTCTCCTTAGTCCCCCCACTTGGCTTGAATTTCATTTTATCCAATTATCAGTTAGGCAGTCTTGGGCAAATGTATTAGCCTTTCTTAACCTTGAATTATTTTCTTTCTTTTGTTTTCTTTTTGCAAATTTGGGATGGTGATAAAAAAAACCTATCCTACTGGGTTGCTGTAATGATTAAATGAAAATGTAAATCCCTTAGGATGTCACCTTTAATACTTATTAAATAAACATTAGTTCCCTCACATCCCTCTCCCCTCCCTTCCTCACTCCACTGAGCTTTTGTTTATGGGCAAAACAATTTACAAACAGGCTAAGGATCACAGAACTTTATCCTCCAAAAGGATCAGAAAGGTTACATATACCGCCTCCCTTCCAAACAGGAACACTCCTTTTACTGTCCCATCTTTGCTTCTAAAATAGGCAGAACTCATTTTTAAAATTCTCATATAGAACTTTAATTGTTCAAAGTTTATTTCTCATTTTGAACAGAAACCTAGCTTCAGAAAATTTCTGTCCATTGATTTTATATATATATATATGTATATACACACACACACACAATGTCTAACTCTGTTATGTTATGGGAATCTTTCTGGATTTAGAGTGAGATGCAGGGTTTAGTCTTCATTTGGAAACTGGATGACTTTGTGACTTTAAGTAAATAAATGAGTTGTCCTGAACCTCGATGGATCTAGGAATTAAGGACAATGACACCTGCTCAGTCTCTTTCTAAGGGCCCTTACGGACATTCATGACCACTGCAGTATGCCCCCACACTGGACATTCTTCAATATTTTCCTGCATTGTAGCACCTTCCATTCTTTCAGCATTTTTCATTTGAAAGTTTTAAAAGACAAGGAAATGCTTTATAACAAGAACTACTGAAAAAAATGCCTAAAAATTAACGATGGCAGATAAGGGCCTTCCAGACACTGGGAAGCATAGAAAAGGTGTGAATATGAGAATAGGTGCTGAAGACAAAGAGGAGAAGCCCTCGGTATTAACAGGAAACCAATGGGCTGGTTTGGGGGAGGCCTTGAGGTCCAGCTAAGGAGTTTAAATGAGATACGGCACATCATAGGTTTTGAAGGCAAGGAAGGGACAAAGTGACATTTAAGCAGGGTGTGGTGGCACGTGCTTGTAATCCCAATACTTGGGAGGCTGAGGCGGAAAAATCACAGGTTTGAAGCCAGTCTCAGGAACTTAATGGGACCCTCAGCAACTTAGAGAGACCCTGTTTTCAAATAAGAAATAAAATTGGAGGTAGGATGCCCATGGGTTCAAACCCCAGCACCATACACACACAAAAAAAAGTGGCATTTAAGGAAAACAGAATCCAACGCTTGGGCAGTGTAAAAGCCTAGAGTTAGAGATGCTAAATGTATGTATGTTGCACGGTAATAAGTGTGCAAGCTGATAAGGGCCTGCCCTGGGATGGTGGCCAGAGGACAAGAGACAGTCTGAGGGAACATTTGACAGCATGTGAGAACTTCCCAGACATAGGGGAAGGGGAGGAGAAGAAGAAGCATGAAAGGTAACTCCAAGATTTCAGATCCATGTGCCTGGGAGAATGGTGGGCACTCTGCCCAGAGGCAGGGAAAGACTCTTGTGGCGTCCAGACCACAGGTGGCAGTTGCAGAGTCATCAGGGCAGGGCAGTAGTCACCGTGGAGGTGGGGGCATGACTGGAACCACTCCAAAGGGAGCACTGGCCCATTGGAGCAGGTGACTCGTTTGGGCCCTCCAGCTACCACCGACTTGGATTATTTGGGTCTATTTGTCTTCTTTGAATCATGGTGATTCTTTTGTATCTCCACCATTGCACATACACAGTTTATGACTCTGATATTGTGGTTCTCTTCCAGATAGAAGCTGTTTGACAGCCAGGCTCCTGTCTAACTCTTCTTTGTATCCTCCAGTGTGTCTAGAACAATGTGTGGATGCAGTAAAAATGCTAATGAGCATTTTTAATGAGTGGATGAGTTAAGCGTGAGCATGACGCAAGAGGCTGGCCATGTGCTAGGTGAGACCTTGTGTTCAAATGCCAACCAGGCAAGGTGGCATTGTGAGACTGGTTGGAGATCTGCCCCTCTACTCCAGGAACACGCAATGGGAAATAACATATGCAAAGAATATTTAAAGGACATCGCTCAAAACAACATTGAACATTTTCTTGGATAAAAGCAAACCAGTCATTCAGATCAGTAAGTGAGGAGTGAAGCTGCAGGACGGTCGAGCTCCAGGTACCAAGCAGGCAGAGGCAAGTGGAGGTCGACCCTTGCCCAGTAACGGGGCTCAAAGGGTCCTGCACTGAATGGAGAGGATGAGCCAGGGTTCTTTTTACATACCAAAACTTAGTGGTGTAAAGCAACAACCATGGTATTATGCTCATGAATTTTGTGGGTCAGGAATTAAGAAAGAGCAGCGAGACGGCTCTTCTCCGTTCTGCAGGGTTGGGAACCTCTCCTGGTAACCTGAAAGGCCGGTGACCAAGGCCACAGGGTCCACTTCCAAGATGGCCCTTTCTCACATGTCTAGAGCCCAAACTGAGATGGCTGAACAGCTTCAACTGTAACTTATAAAGCTCACTAGAAAACACAGGAATGAGAAGAGAATTACAGCAGACCCCTTCCCCCAGCAGATGCCTGAAACCATGGATGATACTGAATCCTATATATATATACTATGGTTTTTTCATACATATCTATAATAAAGTTTAATTTATAAATTAGGCACAGTAAGAAATAATAACAAAAACTAATAACAAAATAGAACAATTATAATAATAGGCTGTAATAAAAGTTATTTAAAACCTATAAAATGTTTATTTCTAGAATTTTCCATTTAATCCTTTCAGGTGGCAGTTGATTGTGGGCAACTAAAACCACAAAATGCGAGACCATAGAAATGGTGCGTGGTGCGGGGGGGCTACTGAATAAAACAATAACTAGTAAGAATGCAGGGAAAATGGGATTTATCACTCAGGGAAGTATAGATTACTCCAGTTCCTCAGAAAGGAATCTGGTAACATTTAATACAATTGAAAATTCATATCCCTTGTAACTCAGCAGTTCCCTTTCAAGGTAAAGATTTTAGAACTTCTCTTTCACTTGCAAGGATGTTCACCACATTAACTAGATACTGTTTTATAATAAAAAACCACAACATCTCAATGACATTTGAGAAGAAACGTTTATTGAGCTTATGCATTTGTAGGTTGGTTAGAGAATGGCTGAGCTGTGTGGATCTATTAGTCCCAGCTGGGGTGGTCCATGTCTGTCTAAGAATCAGCTGACACAGGCTGAGCTCAGCCAGGCAGCCCAGCTCTGACCCAGAAGTCTTACCCATCTTCCTCCTGGGTCTAGGCAGGAGGTCAGGCATGTTCTCAGGGTAAGAGCAGAAAAAAGAGCCCCACCCCAATCACATAGATACTCCCCCAGCCTTTGGGCATGTCTTGCCTGCTAACATTCTACTCACTGAAGCAAGTCACATGACCAAACCCAAAGTCAAGGATCAGGAAGATAAACGCTAGTGGGAGGAACTGCAAGGTCACATGGCAAAGGATATGGACACAGAGAGCAGTAAAGAGCCGAGGTCATTAGTGCCATCCGCCACACACACTGCAGAATTAGTTGTAATAAGACAAGTGAAAATCACCTATGATTCATCAAAAGAGAGCATGGGTGAATAGATTGTGGTATTTTCATCCCTCCGAGCTCTATGTAGCAGTGAAAATGAATAAACTACAGATACCTGCAGGAACATGTATAAGCCTCAGAAACAAAATGTTGATTGAAAAATAAGCAACTTGCAAAATGAAATCCAGAGCATAAAATCACTTGTGATGAGCTTTTATTTATTTATTTTTATTTGCGGTACTGAGGATTAAACCCAGGGGCACTCTACCTCTGAGCTACACCCCCGCATGCGCCACCACGCCCAGCTTTTATTTAATTTTATTTTTTTTAATTTTTTTTTTTTTTTGCAGTACTGGGGATAGAACCCAGGGACATTCTACCTCTGAGCTACACCCCCAGCCCTATTTTTTTTTTATTCTTTATTTTGAAACAGGGTCTCACTAAGTAGCTCAGGCTGGCTGCGAACCCAGATCCTCTGGTCTCAGCCTCCCAAGTACTGGGATTACAAGTGTGTGCCACCACGCCCGGCTCATGCCCAGCTTTTAAATGCACCAGACTATATAGCACATATTGCTTATGGACATAGACACATGTAGTAAAATTTTGCGTAAAACATGGATGAGAAAGACATAAGCCTCACAGTAGTGATTACCTCTAGAGAAAGAAAGATAAATGGGACCACGGAGGAAAACAAAGTGGAATGCAGAGATTTTTTTTCTAATATAAAAATTATGGAAACAAATATGGGAAAATAACATCTGTTAAGTTTAAATGCTGAAGTGCGTAAGTGTTTTTTATAGAACTCTGGCTATTTGGTGAGGGAAGTGTTACAAAGAGCCAAACAAATCGTTTTTGGTCCTAGGAACAATTGTGTGCTACAAACACCAGGAGACTGTGACCACTCTGACTTCCTACCCCATTCCTTGTCAACACTTTGACAGTGCTCCAGATATGGATGCAAAGAAAAATTAGACAACAAGAGATTATCAAGAAAGAGCGAGCATCCTTCTACCTCATTCTGTGGACTTTGACTTTAAATCCCAGTCACGAACTATTGCTTGTTTGGGGACATGTCTGGCTGTTTCATGAGTCAGCAAATCAAGTTACTGGGACACAGAATCAAGGTGCCTTTGTGGAGGGGACTGAGCTTAGAGGGAGTGATTTCATTTGTCTCCCCCCTTTTTTTTCTTTTTAAATTAAACTTTTATCGGAACATCTCAGAGTCTTTTTTTCATCCTGGGGGAAATGAAAAGGACTGTTATGGAAAGAAAATAAAACCTAAATTTTGTTAGCAAATATTAGGAAAATTTCAAATCATGACAAGGAAAATCTGCCAGATGGCTGGAAGTAAATAGTGTACGTGCGGGGGTTGGGAGGCAGGATGACTACAAAGCTCTTCGCTCTCAACACATGAGGAAAGCAAAAAGCCAAAGAAGGAACACTGAATTTTAACTAATATAAGGTTTGGTCATTTTTTTTAATTTAAAGCAGAGCTAAGTTTGCTCTCATTTCATGTTCATTGTGGTATCTCACTCTAAAAATGTTGGTTTGGAACTGAAACATACATGCATCTATATGAAAAGGCATTATAAAAATTGTATACATCTAGTGTAGTTTTTCTAGCTGGCCTTTGCTAGCTAGAGGGCTGTATTAATATGCATTAACAGTAAACAGACGACACGTCTTCGAAATGGCTGCTTAATTGAAGGAAATAGGATTGCTGGATGCAAGGCCATGAAGGGGCTAGCCAACATATTTTCCAGAGGCACTCAGCCTGAAATGAATATCCTTACCAATTTGTAGCATTGCATTCAACATTAATCTGAATGGTTTTTCTATGGAATAATTTTAGAGTTATTATCTGTGATTTTTAAAAATTGCTTTTGGCGGTTATTAATAAAGGAAAAAATCTCCATTCCCTCCTGCTTATACCTCTTATGGTTACTTATTAAATAGTTTTGCTTCCAAAATACATCCTGAATTTTTCCACTTCTCTGCATATCCACAGCCACCTCCCTGCCACCCTCATTCAATCCCCCCCCCATAACACACACATGATAACGTGAGGGTGGCTCCCAACCTGGTCTCCCTACGGCCACTCTGGCTTCTTCCTCTTTCTGTCTGTTCATACAGCAGCAATGGTAACCATTCTGAAATAAAACTCTGGGCATCTGATTCCCTTTGAAGAAATCCTCACTGTGCCCAAGATTCCACCTCCCTGCTCAGGACTCCAGACTCTGTGTAAGCCACACGCCCTCCCTTCCACTGTTCCTGCCATTGCGGTCCAAGTTATGATGTGCTCATATAAGAAAGCCAAATATTCTGCAAATTTTGCTATGCCCCCATCTGAGGAAACATCACCCCATTTCTTCTATCTCCCCAGAAGAAATCACAACTATTTCAGCTAATTCTTTGGGATTTTGCCCACACATCTCTACATACTGTGCTTCTAAGGCTATTTTTATTTTTCTTTTAATTAGATTATATTGAGTCTTTACTATGGAAGATGAGAATTCATTCTCTCATATGCATCTCCAGCACCTTCCCCCATAATAGCTACCTGATCGTTGCCATTAGATCAATGTCCTGTGTCTACATTATTTTGGCTATGTCAACATTTTTGCAGCTGAGCCATACAGTATCAAAGATTACTCCCCCTTTCCTGATAGCTTTTATTTTCCCTGGAGTTAATCATTGTCATTTTTTCCACTGACCTGACTTGCTTATCGCTAAGGCAACCCTAAACTCTCCCTCAGGTGTGTAAACATCTTTTCCATCTTTCAAAGGACTAAGTGCATGTCAATTTTTATCTTCCTAAGGAAATCTTGCTTGCCTATATTTCTACATCTGATGAGCAGCTGTTATCCAAGGGCCTACCTTTATTATGATTTTAGTGGAATTTCAGGGAAAAGCCTTGTAGGTGCACATGTCCCGTGGCCATATTTACCCAAATGTCCAGCTTTCCTACAGATCCTACCTGCTGGGCCGCAGGAAGGGGATCGAACCCAGGGGCATTCTGCCTCCAAGCTGTACCCCAGCCCTATTTTATTTTTTATTTTTAAACCGGGTACCACTAAGTTGCTAAAGGTCTAGCTAAGTTGCTGAGGCTGGCCTAGAACCTGTAATTCTCCTGTCTCAGCCTCCCAAGTACTGGGATTACAAGCATGTGCCATCATGCTGGGCCCACAGGGCCTTTGCACATGCTGTTTTCTCTGCCTCCCATCTCTCTCTGGTCCTTTCCTAATTTATTCTCATCCTTTAGATCCATGCTTCAAGGTCTCTTCTTCAGAGGCATTCTCTGATTTCCCAATCAATAACCCTCATTACATTCTTTCACAAGTGTTAGTGTAGTGCATTAATAACTTGACATACTCATTTTGGGGTGTTTTGTTACTCCACAACTTATACATGACATTTTCCCTAATCAGATGCATCCAAGTACTCCAGGACAAGTAAATTCGTCATAGAGGGTATGATAAGAGCAAGAAACATTCAATGCTCAGTCTTTTGACTTCCTGTAGAGGCTTGTGAAAATTTAAAGGGCAGGCTGTGGGTCTGAAGGTGGAGAGCAGAGATGATGTTGTAACCTGAGAGGCGGTCCTGGGGACCAGGTAGGGAAGAAGAGTGGAGGCAGCTGAGGAAGCTGCTAGGCACCACCCTCAGCCAGCTCCGGGGGCCTGGGAGATGATAGCACCACAGACAGGTTGGTCCTTAAAGTATTCAACAATCTGATGTAGTTGTCCATTAATATATAAATAAAAATTTCACAACATGTTCCTTCCATTGTCTAAGTTATCTAAACTAAATATGCTTACCATGACGTACAGGTTGTAGCACAAATCATTCATTAACTCTTTCTAACGACTTCCAAAGCACTGTTGGGTTGCAGAGTCGATGGGTGTGAGCTCGTGTCTGAAGCAGCTGACATCTGAGGATGGTTTTCGGGGTTTCCAGGCGTCATGCCCTGGCCCTGCTCTGATTTCACTCGCAGCCTGGTTGGTCAGTTCCCACCACAAGTGCCAGTCCATCCCCTTGCTCTTCTGCCTGGGGGCTTTCTCGGAAGCCTCTGGAGCTCACCCAGTCCCTCTGAAGGCACAGGGTGGGCGTGCAGAAGTACACCTTGGAAACAACCTCAACTAATAGTAGACAGGTATTGAAGGGAAGCAGCACCCCGGAGCCCCACAACCCAAGACTCCAATCTTTGGGAAGACAATTTTGAGATGTATTCTGCATGGTTTCTCAAAAGGCCTCCAGCAGGATGGGGCCCCAGTCGCCCACAAGGGAAACCAGCACAGTACCGTACCACCTGTTGACTTCTCTTCCTTCCCCGTATCGTTCTTCCCATTCCCTCACTCCCGCTTTCAGACATCGCTTTCCAAATATACTAGCTGCATCCCAGTCCTTGTCTCAGGCTCTGTGTTTGAGGGAAAAGAAGATAATTTATCCTCTCAATTATGTCCCCATCGGAGTCATAGTTTGTCATCGGGAGTTGTATCAACCCCTTCTGTGGCTCCCCCCTATGGTGAGAATCATTAGGTGCCCGGGGATCCTGTGAGGTGACCGAGTGATGGTTCATACAGCTGCTCCCATCTCAGCTTGGCTGTGCCCATGGCTATCCAGGCCTCTGTGCCTCTCCTGACATCCTCTCTCATCCTACTGGGAAAGACGAGCCAGAGGCAAAGGGAGAGAGGAGGAGGAGGGAAAGAGAAGAGATAGATGGAAAGCCTGGTTAGAAGATGGGTCACAAGCCTGTAATCTCAGTACTTGGGAGGCTGAGATAGGAGGATCACAGATTCCAGGTCAGCCTCAGCAACTTAGGGAGATCCTGTTTCAAAATAAAGGACTAGGGGTGTAGCTCAGAGACAGAATGCCCATTAAGCAGTTATTAACAGGGAGGCCGATGCTGGGCACCTCACTTGTAACCTGAGAGGTTACACTTAAAATTGCTTGAGCTGGGTGGGGCTTATGCAGAAGCTTGTTCTGCAAGTTCTGCTCTGGTGAATGAGAAGGCAGACAGGCATAGCAAGAAGAGAACAGAGCCTGGCTTGGTGGCACACACCTGTAATCCCAATACTTGAAAAGTTGAGAAAGGAGGATCACAGGTTTGAAGACAACCTTAGCAACTTAGTGAGGCCCTGAGCAACTTAGTGAGACACCGTTTCAAAATAAGATAAAATATAAAATTAAGTAGGGCTAGGGATATAGTTCAAAGGTAGAATACCCCTGGGTTCAATCCCCAGTGCCTCCCACCAAAAAAGGGGGGGTATGGGCCAGCTCCTCTACTAGAGATTAGGTGCAGGGAAGAGGAGGTGACAAAGAGACAACTCCTATGGTCACTCACTGGCGCATATGGTTTCCTGGCCATTAAATATATTCTAGGCAAATGTGTTCAGGAATAGCTGCCCCCAATCAAAGGAAAAGGTGCCAAATGAAAGAAAAGTTACCCAATGGGAAGATGCACCCACACAAAGTCCAGTGTGCATCAGCCCCCAGGACCCTCTCCGTGAACCTGAACCTGCTTCTCCCCATGGGCAGAGTTTGGCATAGCTCTTGGGAATGTGCAGAAAATATCCTTCTCAGATCGCTGTATAGTGTTTCCATCTCCCACTACACTTTAGAAACTGGAGGCAACTTTCCAAAGCCTGAAATAAATAACCTTACGTCCACAGCAGGTTCCATAGATCTGCACTCCAAGCATCCAAACCAGGAACATGTCAGTATCACAGTGCATGGGGTGCCTATACTAAAACCACATGTGCTGGAGTTTTACTGAATTTAACTTTACTACATATTGCAGTTGTTTTTATATTATTTCCCAACTGGTCTAAAAATATTTCCATATTTTAATGACAACTGCAGCTACATTGATGCACCTGTGGAATATCAATCCTACCTCCAGGCTTCAATCTCCATTCCAGGGTGGGCTTGCCACCCACAGCTACCTGCACAGGCCTGTGGGTATGCCAGCAGCTTGCCTGCCCACCCCCAAGACTTTGTTAAGTTCCATCCGAACTTCAACTCATCACTCCCCTTTCCAGATCCCTCCAGAAATAGATATGAGGGCCTTCTCTCCTCTTTTTTTTACTTCTGTATAGCACACCATACCCAACCTGTCAGCTTAAAATGCACAAGAAGTATTCTGTACACACATGTCTATCCCCTGGCCTGGGATGCCTGGAATAGCCAGAGGTTGTCCAGGCCTCTCGCCAAGGCTAGCTTGAGCTTTCCTACAGTCTGGTGGACTCCAGTGAGTAGCTGGTTTATTTCAGAGAAAGCCTTCCAAGAGACCAGGTGCAGGCCTTCTTCTGACATGTATAGAAGCCACACAGTGTAGCCTCTGTCATACTCTTTCATAACAGCAAGTTACAGGTTAGCCAGATTTCAGATGAGGGGATGTCTGCAAAAGTCTGAGTCTCAGGGAGCACAGTTCATTGGGGACCATCTTCTGCAGAGTACCTGCCATAGGCCTTAATACTTAGAGGGTTAGATGATAGGGAGAAAAGCTACCTGGGTAGGACCCAACAATAGTAAAACCCAACCACTGTGTTTACTGCATATTTATTTGTGTGATCATGCATTTAATTAACTCTGTTGAGACTGGGGCTTAGCAAACTTTCTAAAAAAGGACAGATAATAAATATTTTAGGCTTTACAATCCATGCAGTCTCGGTTGCACTGAATTCTGCCCCTGTAGTGTGAAAGCAACCAGAAACAATACATAAATGGGTGGGTGTGGCCATGCAAAATAAACCTTTTTCATGAATGCTAAAATTTGAATTTCTCATAATTTCATGTATCACAACATATCATTCTTCTTTTGATGATTTTTTTCTAACTATTTCCAAATGTGAAAAACATTCTTAGTTCTCAGGCAGAGTAAAAACAGACAGCAGGTCAAATGGGACCCATGGGCTGCAATTTGCCAATCCCTGGTCTAGACTAACTTCCATAAAGGCAAAGACCATGTCTGCCTTACCCACTCTTATGAAACCTGTATTTAGTACATCATAGCAATGCTCAATAAATATTTATTGAATGAATGAATAGTAGATTTATAAACAAATTATAAAATCCTGAAGTAAGAATTTCTCTGAAAAGCCTTTAGTGTTCACTTCGACATCCATCCCCTCCACTTAAAACCTAGGTCCAAAATTACATTTGCAGCTTTATTGACATTTTTCTGGAAATATAGCATTATCAGTACACCCAAGTCTCACTTATCCGTGCTAAATGTGCCCAGAGTACCTTGAATAATCTGAAACTTCAATACGAAAGAGTGATGGAGGTTTATTGCCTCCTCAGCTTCTCAGAGAGATGCAAGCGCAGGCCATGAATCACTAATATCATAACTCCTAAGCCACACGTTGCTATTAAAGTGCTAGTAATATGACCCCACATAATCGTAGAATTGCCAAAAATTGTCTTGGACACTTTTGGTCAAATCCCTTCGTTTTCCAACCATCCCACTGGAAATCCCTATGTGGGTGCCCAAACCACAGGACCTGGTGCCAAACCAATGGTCTTCTATTTTTGCATTCCAACCTGCTCCTCCCCCTGACTGCCTTGTTTCTATTAATGACACCAGCAGTCCCTAATCCCTGAGGATCAGAATTGGAATTTCCTTTCTCTTCTCCTTCCCCTTCAGTATCCTATCTTCTCCTTGCTGTAGGCCCAATTGAGATCCCATCAATTCTTTTCTAGACTCTAGACTAATAGAGTCCCTAATGATTTTCTCCTCCCATCTCTGTCTAGCCTTTCCTACCTCCAAACAGCCTATAGATTCTAAACCTAAACTAGCCGTAACTTTCAAACAGCACTTACTAGCTACTGCCTTGTTTTATAACCATTTCAATAGCAATCTTCATAAAGTATAACCCTGGTCACATAATTTGCTGGCTTCAAACCCTTTGCTGGTTACCCATTGCCAACCAAATTACATAACCTCCTTGGCCTCATATTCAAGGGATTTTATCCTAACGTATTAGCTTCATCTCTCATACATGGTCTACATGTTTGGCAAAGTGGAGATGGAAGAGACTGCTTGTTTTCCAATACCTATTCATTCTTCCCTTCTTCCTTGGATTTTGGCTTTTATATGGGCACATGGCCACTGTGTTTCCCAGCCTGCCTCATACTTAGTCATGTCCATTTGACAAAGTTCTGGCAAATAGGAAGTAGGCAAAAATATTATGTGCATCTTGTGGAAAGTATCCTTAAATGGTAGGGGGTATGCTCTCTTACATGTCTACTTCTCTTCAGCTAGGCAGAATGTGGAAGTGATGGCTGGAGCCAGGGCTGCCATCTTGGATTATAAGACAGAAGGCAAGTATTGAGGATCGCAGCACAGAATGATAAAAAAAAAAGATCCTGGGTTGTTTTTGATGTTCACAGAGTCATCCCACCAACCCTGAACTCCAACTTCTAAATTCCTTTATGTGGGAAAAAGATAAACTTCTGCCTTGCTTAAACCACAGTTATTCATTATCATTCATTCATATTCTCTCTCTCTCTCTCATCACTTGCAGCTGAACCTAATCTTAATTGATACCAGAGCTACTCATTTTCATTTTCTCAGAACGTGATCTCCTTACCCCCAGGCCTTTCTATACTTAGCATTCCATTCCTTCTGCTAGTTCCCCTTTGATTACCCTTTTGATCCCATTCCCTTCTGCAGTTCATGTCTCTACCTTTGCAGTCTATCATTTCTAAGGCCCATCTCCAGTGTCTTCCACAGGAGGTCTTCCAGAATCTTCCAGTTCCCAGATTCCCCCACTCCTTTGATTCCTCTAGCACTGTTAAATCCTTTGTGTAAGGTCTTCCCTCATGGTGGTCATCTTTAAACTGGTCTTACCTCACTGCCCTGCTTTTCTGTGTGAGGGCAGCTAGCCCACACAGTACCGTGGATAACACATAGTCGGTGTTTGTTGAGACACATTTTGGGTGTTGCTCCGGCTCATAATGATTCTCCCCCTTTGGGAACTACAGTGCCTCGCACCTCCTCCACCATGGTGCTTTACCATGTGACTGCTCTGGCCCTGGGTGACTGGACAGGTGGTGGACACCTTCCTCCAAGTGCTGCAGAAGTGGCAAAAGTTAGTCTGCAGTGTGAGAGAAGATAGATATGAAATGGAAGGGGTTCTGAGGATGTTCCAGCTTCTCGGCTTGACCATTCTAGAAACCAGGATGGGTTCCTGTGCTTGGGTTCTTAAGACATCTTTGATTCTTGCTCTAATGAGTGTCCATTTTTCACTTAAGCTAATTATAACTGACTTTTCCTTGAAACCAAAAAGTCAATATATATTTGTGGAATTATTATTTCTTTTTGGTACTAGGGATTGAACTCACAGGCATTCTACCTCAGAGCTACACCCTCAGCCCCTTTTTAATTTTTTTTTTTTGAAAACAAGGTCTTGCTAAATTGTTCAGTGTCTTGCTAAGTTATAGCTCGCTGGCCTCAAACCTGCAATCCTCCTGTCTCAGCCTTCCAAGTACTGGGATTACAGATGTGGGCCACTACGCCCAGCTTACTTGTGGAGTTTGACTTAACACAATGAACTAACAGAGCTGCCTTGTTGCAGTTCACAGATTGTGGAGTGCCAGAGCAAGGGAGCCCTTCAGCGACATCAGTTTGGTAGAACAACTCCAACTTGGTAGGTTAAAAACTTCACACATTTCTTTTTCTGTCTCCCTTTCCCTAAGTTGTGCCTTCTTTTGGTTTTCTGTGACATTTGTTAATCTGTGGTGCTCATGACATTTACCATTTGCTGCCTCATTTTGTCATTATCCATGAGCATCCAGCAAACAAACTAGACCCCAACTATCTTATCCTCCTCTGTCCAAAAGCTCAGTGAATCCAGAGCATGCTAGTGTCTCTTCATTTGCATCAAGAGTAACCTGAACTATCATAGGCCAGGTTTTGTTATCCTAGTCAGATTAATTTAATCTAATCTTTACAAAGATTGAGTTTATTTGTAAACTGAAGTCCACTGATGGAAAGAGAGAAAATACTATATTCTCATTACCACCTAAAACTCCTGGCCCCAAAGAGAAGGAAAAACCAGACGTGAGAATGTTGAAGAAAAATGAATTTCAACAAGTGAATAACTTTGAACTTTCATATGAAATCCAGTCTCCAGTGGTTGTGCAATGGAACACGTATTCTTCTGTTTTCTATGTTCAGCAGACAGCTGGAAACCCACACAGGATGCCAAAACTATGTGACCTACATTTGCAGCTAGACGGCATTTGTTAAAATGAAATCCAAGATTCAGAATATTTTACTTTAAATTTCTTTGGGAGTATTATGTGTACTGGATAACGGACTAGTGGATGCATTCCTTTTTTTTTTTTTTTTTGCTTCCAGGTATTTAAAACCATATTAATCTGCCTCTCCATTCTTCAAAACCAAAGACAAACAAATAGAAAAACTCTGATGGAACTTGTTTCACCAATAAAATGTTACCTGAAAAGTTTGAAAAGTGTTTCTTTTGGAAATTTTAACCATATTTCAGCATCTTTGGAAATTACTGAAACAAACTGAACTTCTTGCATTCTTGCTAGTATGGATAAAATAAACAAAGCTAAATATTTAATGTTGCAGTCAGATTCATTTTCTTCTCATACAAATGGCCCAGGAGTAGCTTTTCAGGAGTCAAAAGCAGATGCTTAAAGGGAAATTCCACGTTTCTCTGGGATTCCCTAAAGGAGGCTTCTCAGACCAAGCAACTAACTCCTTAGAGTGGACATAGAGTTTGTTTTGATGATGTGGGACCAAGAGAGGAAGGTATCTTTTTCTGAGGCTCAGTCCAGGAGGGATTTCCCTTAGAAATCAAGGTCTGTTCTGAACCAGACCCTCTGACCCTTAATGGCCAGACTGAGCAAATGCATCCCAAACCTGAAGTGACCACATGTCCTTACAGCTTTGGGTGAATTTTCATCTCACTGAGAGCTTTTTTTGTGTGTGTGTGTGTGCTGGGGATGGAACCCAGGGACATTCTAACTCCACACCCTAGTTTTTCTTTTTCTTTTTTTTTTTTTTTTTTTTACTTTTGAGACAGGGTCTCGCTAAGTTGCTGAGGGTTTCACTAAGTTACTGAGGGTCTTGGTAAGTTGCTGAGGCTGGCCTCAAACCTGCGATCCTCCTGTCTCAGTCTCCCAAGTACTGGGATTACAGGCATGCACCAACACTTCCAGCTACTAAGAGCCTTTTATTTCCCCAAATTTCCATGAGAATCAAGCTATTTCCACATGTCTAAGGGAATCATTTTTTTCTGGAATTTTCTTTCCCACTCTTCTTTATTCTCCATCCCTCTCTTCAGATCTAACTAATCAGCTCATTTCTCTAGGGAGGTTTTTGCCAATCCACTAAAATTAATCACTCTCCTCCCAGTCCACGCACAGCTCTGCTCTCGTGCTTACAGCACTTACACATCGCGCTAGTGAATGATCTGCCCCTTTCCCTCCATACCCCCTCTTCCAGTACATGAACTCCCTCTGGGATGTGACCCCATTTTATCCAGCTTTGCATCCTCGGCACTTGGTCTAGTCAGAGTTTAGTAGGGCTGCAGAACAAACTTGAGTTTGTTACTTTGCTGAATCAATCATGTACTCTCTTTATATATATATTTCCACCCACTCTTTCTTTTATGTTTATAAGTTTAATCACACTCAGGTATCTTTTTTTTTTCCCCTTTGAGATAGGGATTTCACTAAGTTGTTTGTGCTGGCCTCAGACTTGTGATCCTCCTGTCTCAGCCTCCCCAATAGCTGGGATTACAGGCCTGTGCCACCACATTTGGCTCAAATATCTTAAAAAGTATCTACAGTAAAGGATTTTAACTTTTTGAATAAATAAGAATCCATGGGTTCCCAGTGATATGAATGAATAAATAATTAGATAAACAGAGGAGACTGGAAAGCCCTTCTTCATATTATGAAGTCAATCGATAAATGTAAAGGGATGATGAATTTAGAAAATTACCATTTG
The DNA here is from genome assembly GCA_004027185.1 of Glis glis. Taxonomy (NCBI): domain Eukaryota; kingdom Metazoa; phylum Chordata; class Mammalia; order Rodentia; family Gliridae; genus Glis; species Glis glis. Next base: position 107,444 of record PVJS01001010.1, read on the forward strand.
GTCTCCAATATTATAATAATTGATTCAAGCAAGAATCTTCAATAGATTCTATAACTAGAAGATGATAATTGGAGGATATTTACAGTCTCAAAATATTTCCCCACAAGATTCTTATTAATTACAAAGAGAAAACCAGAAAAGTTTAGGCCAGCCTCAGCAACTTAGCGAGACCCTCAGCAACTTAGTGAAACCCTCAGCAACTTAGTGAGACCCTGTCTCAAAATTAAAAAAAGAAAAAATAGAGCTGGGCATGGTGGCGCACGCTTGTAATCCCAGTACTTTGGGAGGCGGAGACCGGAGGATCCAGGTTCGTGGCCAGCCTCAGCTCTTTCTCT